>VNJU01006906.1:0-68062 GCA_008042675.1 Drosophila seguyi | reverse complement strand
TTCAAATAATTTCAAATAATTTCAAATAATTTCAAATAATTTCAAATAATTTCAAATAATTTCAAATAATTTCAAATAAATTCAAATAAATTCAAATAAATTCAAATAAATTGAAAGAAATTCAAAATTCAAATAAATTCAAATAAATTCAAATAAATTCAAATAAATTCAAATAAATTCAAATAAATTCAAATAAATTCAAATAAATTCAAATAAATTCAAATAAATTCAAATAAATTCAATAAATTCAAATAATTTAAAATAAATTCAAATAAATTGGAATAAATTCAAATATATTCAAATAAATTCAAAATTCAAATAAATAAAGAAATAAAAAATTCAAATAAATTAAAATAATTGTGTAAAAGATAAATCATTGAAAATATTGAGACTAATCAGTGACAATGTTGTAGCCTCGCGAATCTAGATAATTCTCTTTAATTTGTTGTCATTCTCACTGTTGTTTGTGTTTAATTGAAATTATTTAATTAAGTTGCATGAATAGCAGTTCATGAAAAGGGGAAATAGAATAGTTTGTGATTAAGCTAGGTATAATATAGTTAATAGTTTTTAAAGCTGTCATTATTAAATTGTTTTTGTAAATAAATATGCTTTATAACACACCAAATAATTGAGTTTACTTTGGGTTAAAGCAAAGGCTCTGTGAAATAACTCCCCAATGGAAATAAGTCCCCCAAAAAATTTTATGGAATACACAAACAACAAATTGTTGATATGAATTTAAAAAAAATTAAAAAGGTCCCCAAAAAAATTTAATAATATATGATATTATATATAATAATATGCCATTTTTTTGTAACAAAATATGAAATATTAGTATGTATAATATTATATATTATTATATTATTTAATTACTAATATTTCATATTAAGTTAAAAAAATGAAATATTATTATATATAATATTATATATTATTATATTATTTCATTTTTTTTTGGGATTTGATTTATTAATTTTTACAAAATGTGGAATAAGTCCCCAAAAAAATTATTACTTATTTCATTTTTTGTTAAAAATTTTGGGGAACTATTTCATTTTTTGTTTGTGGACTTATTTAATTTTTTTTTTTACTTATTTCATATTTTGTTAAAAATTTTGTAAAAAAAAAAAATAATAACTCCCAAAATTTTTGGGGACTTATTTTATAATAAAATCACTTATTTCATTTTTCCATGTGTAATTTTTTTTTTTAATTTGGGAGTTATTTAATTTCCTTGATTTCATAATGAAATAACTAGCCAATTTTAAAAATCAAATAATTAAATCTTAAAAAAATGACACATGGGGAAAATAAATAAGAAATAATTAAATTTGTATGGAATACAACAACAAAGTTTTGTTTGGGAGGTATTTCTATTTTTTTTTTTATATTTCTAAATTAATTTTTTTTTCAATTTATGAAATAACTCTCTAAAAAAAAAAATAGCAGAGCCAAAGCAAATACTTTAGAGATTAAACAATTATTAGGAAACACAACTCTTGAAAAAGACTCAATACTTATGATCGAAACGAATGCTTTCTCTAGATCGACAAGAAGAAAAGAGCATTCTCTCTCTCTCTCTTTCAGAGAATATTAATTAATAAAAACTTTATAAAACGTATAGATTTTAAGGTAAATATAGGATTATAAAATTTTTAGGAAACACAGATCTTAAAAAAGGCTCAAGACTCAAGGAATCCTCTCCCTAGATTAACAAGAGAGAGAGAGAAGAAAAAGAGCATTCTCTCTCTCTGTCTTCCTCTTGGAGAATATTAATTAATAAAAACTTTAAAAAACGCATCGATTTTAAGGTAAATATAGGATTATACAACTTTTAGGAAACACAGCTCTTAAAAAAGGCTCAAGACTCAAGGAATCCTCTCCCTAGATTGACAAGAGAGAGAGAAGAAAACGAGCATTCTCTCTCTCTCTGTCTTCCTCTTAGAGAATATTAATTAATAAATACTTAGGAAAGGCTGCTAAATAAGTGGATAATCTTAATCTCTAAATATGAACACAACTCTCCTCCTCATCACTAACTACCTCTCAATTTCTCAAGTAAAAAATATATTAAAAAAAACCTCTCACTTTCTTAAAAAAAATTCTAAAAAAAAACTACAAAACCAAAAGAATCGAAAAGGAAAACTTAACCAAAGTCTCTACTCACTTGATGCTCAGCGGCGATCCCGTGCGCACGGCAATGCCCATGAGCACGCCCAGAAACCGGAACATGTTCATCTGCAGCACCGATCCCAGAGTGGGGTCCAGCAGGAAGCAATCCCGATTGGCTCCCGCCTCTCCCCTTCCATTCGGCGTACTGATCAACAGCGGCACGCTGCCATTCTGCAACTCATCGCACATCTCGGCTATCGACTCACTGTACCCACCGCCGCAGTCATCGACGCTCTCGCCCACAAACTTGACCTTCCACACGCGATGCGGCAGGGCCAGTGCCTCCTGGGTGAGCAGCGGCAGCTTCTGTACCATCTGCCCAAAGACACTCTTCATGCCATCAACGCCGGCCAACCCATTGCAGCGACTCCGCGAACGCTTCACCTGAATGCGATTCAGCTCGATGACCGGTCCATGTTGCTTATCCCGCACCATTGTCGTTTGGATGACCTTGCGGAAGGCCGCCTCCTTGATGTTGTACACGAGGACATCCTTGAGAGCGCCCAAACTCAAATCGCCGGCAATCGGCAGCATGGCCAGGCAGGGGCACAGCAGCTCCGAGAAGTGATGCAACAGGATGAGGCGAGCATGCAAGGCCTCCGGCGCCAAATCTCTCACGAGATCATACTCCAACGGAGGATTGGGCAGCGGACGCAATCTCTCGCTCAACTGGGATGTGGACAGGGCCAAAGTGTGTGCTGAACCGCAGGTGACCTTGACAATATGCTTGCCCTGCAGGGCGGACACAAGGCGTGGCCTCTGAATGGCCGTCACTGTGCCATCGCCCAGCTGTCCCTCGTCGTTGTCGCCCCACGTGTACACTTCGCCGGCATCACTGCAGGCGACGCAGTGCAACGAACCGGTGGCAATCGAAATGATCTTCTTGCCCTGCAACGCAGCCACCTTCTTGGGCCGTCGCACATGATCCACAGATCCATGACCCAACCGATGGAAGTCGCCCTTGCCCCAGGTGTACACGGCACCCGACTTGGTCAAAGCCACCGAAAATTGTGATCCACATTCCACTTTGACAACTCCCAGTCCAGCCAGGCTCTCAATCTTGTAGGGCAACTTGCAGCCATCGCTGCCACCGCGTCCCAACTTGCCATAGTCACCATCGCCCCAGCTCCAAACGTTGTCGTCATCCGTGATGCACAGCGTTTGCGCATCGCCAGAACCACAGGCAATGTCAATGGCTCGATATCCAAGCAACGCCTCCACCAGCTTCGGTCGCAGTTGATCCTCCGAATCGCCATGTCCCAGCCTTCCGTAGCGTCCCTTGCCCCAGGTCAAAACATGACCGCTGGCCGTGATCGCCGCCGAATGTGCACTTCCACAGGCAATATCCGCCACACTCATTCCATTCAAATGCTCCACCAGCTTCGGTCGATCGTAACTCATCCGATTGCCGTGTCCCAGCTTGCCATCTTCGCCCTCGCCCCAGGCATACACCTCACCCTCGGTGGTCAAGGCCAGACAGTGCTTGCCACCGGAATTGACGGCCACTTTTTTCACAAAAACATGCTGCAGTGAGCCCAGGAGCGTGGGTATGGCCCAGCTATCGCTGCCACCGACACCAAGTCTCCCTCCTGAACCATAGCCCGTGGCAAAGAGCTTGCCATCGGGCGTGACGGCAAACAGGGATTGCTCACCGCCAGCCAACTGGACGGGACGCAGTAGACTGAGAGCCTCACACGGCGTCGGTGTCTTGATCCTGGATCCCTCGAGGCCGCCCAACTGGCCGCGATGATTGTGTCCCCAGCCATAAATGGTGCTGGCTCCGCCCCAGCTCAAGGCCCAGTCATCGGGCCTGCGATTGAGCCACTGCAGCAGCTGGGCATCGTGGGGGGCCTGGAAGAGGGCATGATCCTCGTGCAGCAGAGTGCTGCTCGTCTCCAGCTGATGGATGGGACAGTGCAGGAGTTCGAGGTGATCGCTACGATCGTTGACGGGTGGCGGTGACACATTGCTGGCCGTGCTGGAGGATAGCGAGGTGGCTGAGTTGAGCATGGAGGCTCCAGGTGATTGATGGCCACCGCCTGACATGGCACTGCAGTGCGAGGAACCCGAATTGGGCAGCATCTCGGCGAATTTCTTGCGCACTTCCAGGCAAAAGGCACGCGGCAGCTCGGTGCGCCGGATCAGAGATTGAGCCACGCGAACGGCTATGCAATAGCGCTTGAACCAGGCCCACTTGTGTACATCCCCGCCGGAGGCAGAAGAGGAGCCACAGGACGATGTCATCGTGGCTCCAGCTGGCAGCGTGGCATCCAGCTGCATGTCACAGGCCAGAGCAGCCAGCGTCTTGAAGTAATCCGAGTGCATCAGATGTATGCCGCCGCGTACTTGCGGCTCCTCGTACTCGTACTGACGCAGCAGCTGGGGTATCAAAGGTTGCAGTAAAGCACCTAAAACCGGATCCTGTGGACGAGGTGCCTGTTCCAGCAGCAGCACTGCATGTAGCTTCCGCAATGACCAAATCCTTTGAGCCGTGGTCAAAGCACCCAATTGCGAGCAGGCAGCCAAAGCGGAGGCCAAACGCAGCAAAACTCCAGTCTGTCGGGGAGCCAGGCGTGAATCCAACAGCGACATGACCAGCGACATGGAAGGCTGTGAGAGCACTGCTCGATCTGAGCCACTTTCGCCCAGCGTGGCCGCCGGCATGATGGCATGCACCCAGAACCGCCAGCCCCAACCATTCACCGAACTGTCCGAGGAGAATTTCCAGCGCAGCTCATCGCCCGGCACTCGAATCTCGGGCGCCCAGTGGGCAAACTCACGGCCCGAACGCATGGCCAGGACACGCCCAGTGCCGTCCATAATGACCAGCGGATCGTTGCGTTTCTCCGTGCTGCACTGACCGTCGAACTCCAAGCGTAGCATCTCCGCTCCGTGAATACGCACCACTCCCGTCAAATTCACATTGTCCACATACGGATGACTGCTCTCCTGCATCACCGGTTTGGGCAGCTTGTCCAGGCAATGGCGCGAGGTGCACAGATCCTCCAGCTCTGTGATGCATGTCTCCAGCAGCATGGCAGCCACAGGCGGTGCTCCGGCACCCAACGATATCAAAGTCTCAGCAATTGTCTGCGCGGTGCTCGGTGGTCCACAGCGTCCGCAAACGGCCAGCTTGAGTAGCTCCACCAGACTTTTGGCCTCTGGTTCGCCCAGCAGACCGCCGCCAAAGTCCTCCTCCAAGCCATGACAGTGTCCAATTTGCGCGAGCATCTCCTCCTGCTGTGTCATCGTGGCAGCCATCACAGACATGGCGCTGGCCGACATCCGTGAATGTTTGTGCTGAGGCAAAGCGCTGCTGGACAGGGAGCCGGACATGGACAGGGAACCGGTGAGGCTCTGGAAGGCGCTAAGGGGACCCGGCGGTAGAGTGCCAGCAGCGGGAAGTCCTGCGTTTCCTCCGCCTCCTGTTAGCATTCCCTCCATCGTGGCATCTGGACTGTGTTCTTGCAAAGCTGCATCTGTGGCATCAGCGGGCGCTTCACCGCCTCCCTGAGCTATAGTCTCGGCTGTGGGTGGCAGTACTCCACCTCCTGCTACTCCTCCTCCTCCTGCTCCTGCTCCTGCTCCTCCCAAGGATGCTCCTCCAGCAGCACCCAGCTCCTCTTCTCCACCGCTGCTGGCCACATTCCGCTCCTTGTAGTTCACTTTGCTGTGACTGGTGAGCGCCGCCACAATGAGTTGACGTGCCTGTAGAATACTCATTGCCCGCAGGACATGTCCCAAGGCGGCCTGCCTGGCCGCCGGCGTCTCCAGAGCCAAACTCTCACTCAAACTGGTCACATTCGTGGTCGGCTTCATTTCCGGCTTGAGCAGAGCCTGCTGCACAGTCTCCGCCTCGTAAATCCCCAGACTGCTGCCTCCGAGCGGATCTCGTGTGCTGCCAAACGGCACCGGACCGCGCTTCTCCTTATCCAGCGGTGCATTGGGCAGACCCCAGGCTATGGAATGTGAACTGCCGCAGGCGACACGATTCACAAAGACAACATCTAGTCCAATGACCAAGTCGGGTTTCTTATTCACAAACGTATTGCCGCTGCCCTGCTGTCCATGATCGTTGTCTCCCCAGGCATAGACGTGACCGGTATCCGTGACAGCCAGACAATGGAGTGCACCGACGGCCACATGAATGACACGTTTGCCACGCAACCCACCAATGGGTTGGGGTTTCCGCACATGCTGATCGCCGCCATGTCCGAGGCGATAGTAGTCACCCTTGCCCCAGGTCCACACCTCGCCGGCACGGGTCAAAGCCAAGCTAAACTGGGCTCCACATTCGATTTGGATCACGCCAATGCCGGATAGACGTTCGATTTCATGCGGTGTATCCGATCCCTCGCTGCCGCCACGTCCTAGCTTCCCGAAATCGCCATCTCCCCAGGAGAACACGGCTCCATCTTCGGTGAGAGCCAGCGTTTGAGCATCACGACTGCCGCAAGCCACCTGGACAACACGACGACCCATGAGAGCGGTGACCAGTTTGGGTTTCAACTGGGTGGCATTGTCGCCATGCCCCAAACGTCCGTATTCGCCGAGGCCCCACGTATAGAGGTCACCCAGACTGCTGATGGCCGCCGAATGCGATGAACCGCAGGCCACGTCACGTATTTTCTTGGCACGCAGCGCTTCCACCAAGCGTGGCTTGTCCAACGTTGTCCGATTGCCATGTCCCAGCTTGCCGTCCTCACCCTCGCCCCAGGAGAACACTTTCCCGTCCAGGGTCAGGGCGAGCGCGTGCTTGCCACCGGAATGGACGGCCACCTTTTTCACCACATATTGATGCAACACGGGCAGCTGATGGGGCAGCGGCACATTGTGAGTGACGCCAAGACCCAGACGTCCATTGGTTCCCTCGCCGCAGGCATAAACCTTGCCATCCTGACTCACAATAAACAGACTCTTGGAGCCGCCGGCTATGTGAATGGGACGCAGCCGGCTGATGGTCTGCGAAAAGGTGGGCACCTTCACCTTGGAGCCCTTGAGGCCGCCCAGTTGTTCCTTGTCGTTCAAGCCCCACACCATGACGGTGCAGGGTAGATCCTGTTCTGGGCCAGAACTGGCTTCGCCCAGCTGTGATGAGCTGGTAGTTCCCACTCCCACTGCGACTCCTGTTGCAGCTACTCCCGGTCCCAAGCTGTATTCACTGGCCAAAAACTGTGCATTGGCCAGGATGTGCTGCAAATCGGGCTGCTGGCGACGTCCCACCAACTGGATGCCATGAATCTTGCATTGAATGCCATTATTCTGACACTGCTTGACCACCACCTCCACCCAGGGATAGTACGTGGGCACCTGTTGCATGAGCACCACCTGCCCGGCTCCAGCGGGCACCGGGATCCAGGTGTACTCCTTCAAACTGTCCACACACTCACCCACTCGAATCTCCAGCAGCGACGGCATGTGCGAGTGATCCTCCGGACTCACTTTCATGGTCAAACTATGCACAAGGATGCGATCGTGTAGCTCCAGTCGAATCCAGTGCCGGCAGGGACCACTGGAGCAGCTCTGCCAGGGTTGTCCGCTGCCATCCAGCAAATGCTTGGCCGCCGCCTCGTTGGAACTGACGGTCAGAGAGCGTATGCAACGTGACCAATCCTCGATGAGATCACTGGGCGTGGCCTGGTTATTTCCATCCGCTGTCAAGTTAGTTGCTATACCATCGCCTGATGAGTTATTGGCCACGCGAGCCACTAGCTCCACCTCATTGATGTGACCCTGCCAGGCGGGCATGCCGGGAAAATCCACAGTTAGCTGCTTGCCACGCACTGCCGTCACCACGCCAATGGAGGAGGACAGCGAAGGGGAAGGTGACAACGATGATGAGGATGATGTAGCCACTGATGCCGCCTCATTCCTGGCCAAACGCAATTGTCCCAGCAAAGCGAGACGCAGCGAGGAGATGCACAACTGCACCCGGGCACCCACAACAATGGGCGGCGGTCGGGGTTGATGCTGTGAGGGCGCCGCCTCCACCAGTTCGATGTGGACAAAGCAAACCCAATAGGTGCTGCCATGATTGCGCCAATCCACCTGCACATTGAGATCGTGCAGGCCTTCGGTGTCCACAATGAGGACAGTGCCCATGTCGCCCTGTTTGATCTCCTCAAAGTCACGGCAGCAGCGTACCGTCATGCCAGGACGGACGAGGCCGCGCACATAGAGAGCATACAAATCGGCGGTTTGAAAGTCTAAGCGGGATTGAAAGCGAACTGGAGCTCCAGTTACAGCTCCCGTTCCCGCTCCCGCTCCAGTTACAGCTCCCGCTCCTGCTCCAGTAGCCTGTCCCTCCACCGTATCCGAGGAAGAAGAGGACGAGGACGAAGACGAACTTGTTGAATTCGAGCTGGGACACTCATTGTCCGAATCCGCTTCGGGATCATGCGATGACACAGACGATGTGGCGGGTAGAACCAGTGCATCCTCCTCTATAGTATTGGCACACACATCCGGATGTTCCAGGATCCACTGAACAATCTGCTCGGGCGTGGGCATAATCTCTGCCTGCAGGGAGAGCTGCTTGAGGGCCAACTCAACGGTGCGTCGCGTGAAACCCATTTCCATAATCTGACCAATGAGCTGGGCATCGGTGGCTGCCGCGGGCCATTTGTTGGTCTTCTGTTCGAGATGCTGGTGATCTTGCAGAGGCTGCGGCGGCACTGGTTGTGTCTTCTGTTCCCTTTTGGCCACATTGTACACCGGCACACCATGAACCATGGTTGGTTGTGGTGGCGTTGCCACCAAAGTCTGAGCATTTGCCGCTGCACCTTCGTTAGCTTCACTTAGTTTCCGGTGAGCCTGTGTGGCCAGCGATTGGATGCAGTTTAAAGCAGCGGTGGCCAAATCCGTGTAGCTATAGCAGGCCTTGACGGGCGAGGCCTGGGTGGCCCTCAGCAGGATGCATTGGATGAGCAATTGAGTGTCCTGCCCGCCGCTATTCGTGGACAGTTGATGATCTTGCTCCTGTTGCTCCTGTTCCTGAGCCGTTTCCTGCTCCTGTTCCGTTTCCTCGCCGCTTGTGTAAATGCTACCCGGTGCTCGCTGCTTCAGGATGCGTCGCAGGGCTGCCTGATGACGGTATAGAACGCCATTTGTCTGCAGCACTGCCATTTGCAGCTGCTGGGCACGCAGCAGGGCCAAATCGAGGCGTCCCTCCGCGCTGGCAGCCGGCAATTCGCGCAGTTCCGAGGCAGGTCCATAGAGCAGCACTGTCCAGGCATTCAGCAGCATTTCGTTCATGGGCAGGCGACTCAAACTGAACACACTGTGATCTAGGTGGGGCATAACCGCCGCTAGGGGTGCCTTCACAAAGCCCGGACTGGAGCCCAAGCCGCTGGCGGCCAGGAGACAGCGTCCTTTGGGCGTAAAGCTGGCAATTACCATGTGGCTGCCTTCGTAGAAGCAATTTAAACCCACACGTGGTCGCAGATCATGGCCACCCATGGCGCCCAGGACGCCCAGCACAAAGATCTGTTCACTGTCCAGCGATGGGGAATGCGATGGCGTTTGTTCCGCCAGCAGTTCGGCAGCCACGCATAGCTTTTGGGCGAGAAACGAGTTGATCACCGGGTTCCAGGCAGGCAGCGTGTGCAGGCGACGCAGCAAGGCAACCAGCTCCTCGGCCACGCTGCCCGAATGAGAGGCGGTGAGCAGGACACGCGCCTTGCCCGCCTCACCCGTTGCAGGCTGCAGGCTGGTATCGCCCGGACAATGCAAAGCAATGCGTCCCAAGGTGGCAAAGAGCTGACGTACTAACGCTGGCATTCGAGGCTCTTCTTCAACGCCCCACTGGGCCAGGATGAACTGCAGCAGGCGCAGGCAATGCAGCTGTCGATAGACGCCTGCCTCGCTGCCCGCCGGCTCCTCCAGCAGGGATAGATAGTGACTCAGCCAGCTGGGTGAGCTCAGTTCCAGGCAGAGACGGGGACAGTCGCCTGGAGATGAGATTTGGGAAGATTACTTATACATTTTCCTCCTGGTTAAAGACAACACTCACCTGCTATGGCTCTTATAAAACCAAGATTCAGCCAGCTTAAAGAGTGCGCCACATTGGACATGGCTGGCTTGGGATCAATGATGGCTCGGAACATGGTGGTGATGCCGCGCAACGCATGCTTGTCCAGCTGAGCGCCATGCAGGCCACTGCCCACGGCTAGGATTTGCAGCAGCTTGGCGGCACAGTGACGCAGCAGCTTCGAGGGATGCGAATCGCTGCTGGGCGAGGATTCACCGCTAGCTACATGCTCTTCGCGCTCCGGTTCGGTGGGTGAGGCCACATTCATGGCACTGTCTGCTAGTTGCAAGTCATATTGACCCTCCTTGCCCATGCGGTACGAGTTGGTGGCTCCTGTATACCATTCCACGCGAACCCACCTTTAAGAGAGATTCAATTAATAAAGGAAATCCTCAAGAGAAAGAGAGCTGCGTAGCTGACTTACCCATCTTCTCCCACCTCGCTTATGATGCGTCCCTCTCCCGGCGGATTGCCATCCTGATCGCCCCACTTCCAGTCCGCTCCCCTCACTATCCGTGTGCCAATCTTCATCAGCTTGGCCAAATCGGGACCACTGAGCTGCGCCTTGCTGGACTTTTGCTTAAGCACACAATCCTCGTACAGAACGCTCAGTTCGCCGCCATGAACCTGGCCACCGGCATGACCATCGCCGCCTGTTTGCGCCAGCAGACCGAGAACCGTGCCCAGCAGGCCGGAGTTGATGAGGAGACCCAGCTCATTGGGTCCCAGCTCCTTGGCCAGCAGTCCAAAAACGCTTAGCAGAAAGCGAGCACGAGGCAGGCGCTTCAACAGGACATAGGTTCCAAGATTGGTGCTGTCCTTGCCGCGAACATGGCCATGCTGCTCTTGATTGACCAGACGCCGGAGCTCACGCACTGCCCAGTCGAGGACACGGGCCTGGGCCAGGAGTAACCTGGCTTTCTGATAGGCACTCACCATGTTTAGCTGGCCGAGGACATGCAAAGAGCTGCCCGAAGACAAGCCACTGCTGGATGATGATGTAGATTTCAAGTGCAAGCCAAGAAAGCCATTCAGGAGACTGTATTGTGCCGCATCTAGGAGACCATGCAGCTCGAGCAGCTGCTGCACAAGCTGTAGCCCGGCCAATCGCAGCTGGTAGCGCTGCATCTGGCAGTACATGGCCCGGCGGGCTGTCTCCACGTCGCAGCTATCCTGCAAAGCAAAGTCCACAATGTCCTGCATGAGCACAGGGTCCAGCTCGCCCTCGCCATGGCACTGTCGCTCGTTTAGCCGTCGCAGCAGCGTCTCCTCCTCCTCCTCGTGCTCCACCTGCTTGGGCATAACCTGGGGCTTCTTCTCCTGCTGCTGCTGCTGCTGCTCTTGATGCTGCTGTTGCTGTTGCTGCTGCTGCTGTTGCTGCTGTTGTATGGTGGCATTTAGCAGATCCTCCGGCTTGGCCGGTTGTCTTGCCGAACGCAGCTCCTGAAGCAGACGTCGCACCAGCAGACGAAAGCGTGGCAAACGCTGCAAAATGGGCAAACGGCGAAGTCCACGCTGCTGTGGACTGATGGCAGGGCGCACCTCGTAGAGCAGAAAGCGCAAACGCTCCAAAATCGGAGCACAAACCTCCTTGTAGCTGCGATTCTGTTGCTGCCTTGTGCGCACCACCGACCACTTGGCCTGATGCACCAGTCGTATAATCTCGCCCAGCTGCCGGGGCGGCAACGACGACGACTCCAACTCGGATTCCCCCTCCGTTTCCAAAGCGCTGAGCACAAGACCGCCGAGATACTGATGCCGTATGAGCACGGCGCTTAGGAGACGCTCCAACTCCTGGACGGGATGTTCGGTGGCAAACTCCTGATGCCACATCAAATTGTGCGCCTTGCAGTAGCGCTCGGTGAGCGCTAGCCAAGCGGCCACCGGTGGTTCTGAGAGACGTGCCTCGGCCAAGCCGCTTATGAAGGCATCCGCTCGCTGTTGCAACTGGGACTTGCCACGGCCAGGTGCTACCTGCTGCTGTTGTTGATGCTGCTGCTGCAGGGGCACTAGCAATGGCATCTGTTCGGTGGGCGTATTGCCCGCTGTGCTATGGCAACTGTGACTGCTACGCGCTTCGCCCTTTTCCTCGTCAAACGGATTGCTGGGTTGGAGCAGCTGCAAACCGCCGCTGAGGAGGCTGGATTTGTCTAGCTGTCGGCACTGCAACTCTGCAGGCTGCAAGGCAGGTCCACTGCACATTAGATTGGCCACCAGGCCTAGGAGCTGGGCCAAGGCGCACTCGGAGCTAAAGTGGGTAAGGCGACTGGGTCCTGGGGAAGAAGACTGCAAAGGGAAGGGTTTCGATGAGAACCTTTCTTCAAGAGAATTTGAGAAGCAGAAACTCACCTTCTCCTCGCTGCTTGCCTGGGCCATGTACTTGCCCAGCTTGTGCTGCTGCAATATGTGCTCCATGGCGCTTCTGTGCGACTGACTCAGCTCTGCGGTAAGATCCTTGCCCAAGCCGCTGTCCAAAAGAAGACGCAAGGCATCCGATTCGCAGCTACAGAAGGAAAAAAGAGATGAACTTAGCTTCTTTCAAAAGAATCCAAGAAAACCCTACCTGTAACCACTCAAATCACACACATAGCCGGCGAGTATAATGCAACGACTACCATCCAGCAACTGATTCTCCAAGTCCGCCCGCCGCACATAGTGCGTCTCGGGATCGGCAGGCGGCGGACCACCGCCCTTGGGTCCTCCACGGCAAATAATGCCCGGCCAGCCCATATCGTCGCCATCTCTTAGCTCGCCCTCGCCCAGCGCTCGATTCAGGCGATCCAAGACGCGCAGCAGCGGCAGAAAGAGCCGCGCCCAACGCAAATTCCCCAAACACTGAGGACGATCGCGCTTGAGCAGCACCAGACCCACCAGCAGCTCGTGCAGCAAGGCATCCGAAATGTCTGCTTGCAAGATGCGACCCAAGTGGCTCACCTGCTGGCTCAGCGAATGATCGCCAGGCTCGCGGCATTGCAAAGCCAACTCGTGTGCCTGCTGCAACGTGGTAACACAGGCCGGTACGAGAGCATGCAGATATTGCAGCAACAATGCCTCCGCTCCGGTTGTCTCCTCCTCGGGCTCCGCCTGATGAATGTGCGCCAGCAGCAGACGCTGAAAGCGATGCAACAAACTCAAACTGGGACTAGTGCTGGGCTCCTGGTGATGCTGATGCTGATGATGCTGGTGATGCTGATGATACTGTTGCTGCTGTTCGCATTCCTCCTCCTCCTTGAGCAGCTCGTGCTTGCCCAGCGCGGGCGAAAGTCGCGTCTGAGTGAGCGCTGCATTGTTGCCCAGCAGTCGCGTAATCAACTGCAACAGCGGCAAATGGACACCGTCACCGCAGTCTGCCGAGCAAGAGCTGCTCTCCAGGCGTATGGCATGCTGCAAAGCCGACTCCAAGCCGCCCTCGGCCATCAGAGAGCTAACCAGAAGATCGGTCATGAAGCGATGGCCCGCAGAGGAGGCCTGACCCGGTTCCGAGGGCAGCAGCGAGGTGAGAGTCTGGGCACGTTCCGCTGCCGTGGGCAAAAGGACACTCCAACCATCCTAAAAATTAAGAAAAATTCATTGAAAATCCCTGGAAAACACCCAGCGAAACCTTACCTGCAAAGCCTGCTGGGCAGCCACTTGTATGGTGCGTAGAACCTGACTGCCACCGGCTAGCCCCAGGACTCGCGTCTTCAAACTGCTCAGCAAGCGACTGCCACTGGCCAGGCCCACCTGTCGCGCCTCCACACCGTTGGCAATGAGCGCCAGCAACTGCAGCCGAACCATATTCAGACAGGCCACGGCAATGCATTCGCTCTCCTGATTCGGCGTCTGCCTATTGTCCTGACTGCTGCACATGCCCAGCAACTGATCGAGCAGCCGAAATGTGGGCTCACCCAGATCAATGACAAAGGGAGCACGCAAAGGTACACCCTGGTGGGAGCTCTGTGTCCACACCAGACTCTGACCGCCAGTGCAGGCAATGCCACTAGCCGGCAACGTGGGCAACGCCACAAGAATCGGTGTGCGCAACAAGGGTTCGCTGGAAACGGAGGCGGGACAAATCTGTTGGCTATCGTTGCGACCCCAGCCGAAGACCTCGCCGGTGCTGGACAGGGCCAGGCAGTGGGCCACACCCACAGCCACGTTCACAATGCGTTTGTGCTGGAAAAACAGAAAGGGATATGAGGTTATCTTCTCGCTAAAGGACTCAAAGGTTCATCCCTCACCTGCAAACTGCTCACCAGACGCGGCACACTGCAGCCTTGGACACTGCGCTCCACCATCTGATGGCCCAGACAGGTGGCCTTGCCCCACGTGTACAGCTGTCCCTCGGTGGTCAATGCCACCGAGAACTGGGAGCCGGCAAAGACACGCTGCACTCGCGGCAGTGACTCGACGAGGATCGGTTGCAGGCTGCCATTGCAATTGCCATTGCCCAGCTTGCCATAGTCGCCATCGCCCCAGGCGAACACCAAGCCCGCCGAGGTGAGGGCCAACGAATGAGCATCGCCGCTGCCCAGGGCCACATCGACGATCATGTGCTCGGCCAGGGCCACCACCATTGTGGGCAGGCTGCGATCATCGCTGTTGCCGTGTCCCAAGCGAGCGTAGGTGCCGCGGCCCCAGGTGAAAAGGTTGCCGCCGCATGTGATGGCCGCACTGTAGGAGCAACCGCAGAACACGGATTGGACGCAGTGCTGCTCCAGGGCAGCGATCTTGGTGGGCACAGCGCGGGCATGGGTGTCGCCATGGCCCAAGCGGTGATCTTCACCAGTGCCCCAGGAGTAGGCGTTGTCTGTAAGAGAGAGAGCGTGGGATGAGTGAGGGAATTAGAGATAAGAAATTGTGTTTAAAGGGGAAAGAAAGAAAGAAACTCTCTCAGAGAGCAACTCTCTCTCTTTCTTTTAAGAGAAAAGATAAGCTCTTTCAGAGTACAACTTTCTTCGAAGAGAAACTCTCTCAGAGTGCAACTAAAAACAACTCTCTTTCTTTTAAAAGAAAAGAGAAACTCTCTCAGAGTGCAACTATAGAGAACTTTTTTTCATTTAAGAGAAAAGAAAAACTCTCTCAGAGTGCAACTAAAAACAACTTTCTTTCTTTTAAAAGAAAAGAGAAACTCTCAAAATAAAACTAAAGACAACTCTCTTTCTTTTAAGAGAAAAGAGAAACTCTCTCAAAGTGCAACTAAAAACAACTCTCTTTCTTAAAAAAAAAAAGAGAAACTCTCTCAGAGTACAACTAAAGACAACTCTCTCGTTCGCTACCTGCTATTTAATTAGAGTGCAAGAGAGAGAGTGAGTGAAAGAGAGAGGGAGAGAGTGAAAGAGAGAGAGAGAGAGTGACAGAGTGACAGAGTGAAAGAGAAAGAGAGAGAGCGAGAGAGAGTGCAAACAAGAGAGAGAGAGAGTGACAGAGAGATATGACACTCAAAAAGAGAGAGAATCTTGCCAATTCGATACCTTAAGAAAAGATCGCTTAGCTTTTTGTGGATTTTAAGTAAAATAAAACATAAATAGACGAACTCTGAGCCATTTCGTGTGTCTAAACATAATTTTCCCAGTAAAAACCAGGCTTCTGGTTACAAAACTTTAGAAAGTAATTAAAACTGCCTTAAAATAAACAGTTTTCAGGCAAAATTTTAAAACTTAACATTTGTTTTTGCAAAGCAATACATAAATTTACTTAAAGTTTAAGTACTTTGAAAATTACACTCAGCAAAAGTTAATTTCAAAATCTTTTTTTACACTCAAAATCAAAGAATTTCTAAGCTTTACTTTAAGTTTACTTCCCACTTGAAGCTATCCTTCAAAGAGGATTAAAATCCTGTGCTTATTCTTCCCTCTAAAAGTCACCTCTTCCCCAATTAACTTACGATTGCTGTCTATGGCCAGAAAGTGACGACCCTCACAGTGCCCGGCAATGCTAATGAACGTCTCCTGGGCCACCTCCTCCATGGGCAGCGGCTCGGACTCGGGCTTGGTCAGGCGCCACGTGTGCAGCTTCCCCTCCTGGCTGAGTATCAGCATTTGGGTCTCGCAGCAGGCCACTTGTTTGATCTGAAAGCGACAGCTAAGCGTCGGCACCGCTGCGGACTCGCCCCTCCAGCTGAGCGACGGCTCAGCGCTGAATCCCTGCTGATCCTTGGTGAGCGAGGGCCAGCCCAAAGCGTAGATCCGTTGCTGTGGCCCGGACACGGTTGAGGCGGCGGGTGCATGACCGCGGAGCAGGAGGCAACGCGGCATCAGCGGCTGCACCAGGCGATCCAGATGCGAGATGATGACAACGGCGGCACGCCGCAAATCCACAATTGCCGCCGTGCTCTTCGGCAGGGAAAGGAAACGCAAAAAGGTTTCCGTGGCACTGGCCACGGGCGCTGGCTCGCCGCCCGCCAGGCCGCCACCCTTGGCCGCCGCTCCAATTTTCTGGTAGCGCAAAAGAATGCGTAACAGCGGTGCGCCAGTCTTGCGCGGCATATCCCGGTTGTCGTTGCCAGCTCGATCCTTCTCCCAGAGCAGCAGCAGCAGCACCACACACTCGAGCGTGGCGGCCAGCGTTCCCTTCTGCACGCCCAGTTCCAGCAACAGGCAGAGAGCCGTATGCCGATCGTTGAGCGGTGCGGTGCACCGGCCACCCATTGGATCGCCGAGGGCCACCAGGCGCAGGAATTTGATGGAACGCTCCATCACCTCCAGCCAGAGCGGTGAGACGGCGGCCGCCTCGAAGAGTGTGGCCTCTGGCAGGTCCTGCAACGAGGCGAGTGCCTCGCTTAGCAGCTCGCTGCACATCTCGGTGTCCTCGCCAGAGCGCCAGGCACGACGCAGAAAGGCGAAGCTGAAGTTAAGGGCCGCACGGGTGGCAACGCGGGCCAAGCCCAAGGCTCCATGTTCCGGAGGCTCCGCTGGCTGTAGCTCCACAACTGCTGCTTGCGTGGCGGTATTGGTGGTGGTAGCGGTGGTTGTGATGATGTTGCTGCTGGTGGTTGTGGCGGCGGCGCTGGTGGTGCCCGTGGTAGCCACAACCTGTGCCTGTCGCTCCCGCTCTCGCTCCCTCTTCAAAGCCACAAAGTAACGCTCGTAGACAAAGAGCTGCTGGCGAAGATGCTGCGCGGAAAGACAATTGCCGGCGGCCCGCAAGGCCAGCTCCTGCAGCTCCGAGATCATCGAACGCTGGCACTCCTGACGCGCCTGATGCGTGGGCGGTTGACTCCAGAGCCAGCCGCTGAGCACCATGTCGGTGGCCTGGCTAAGATGGGCAGCCTGTTGGGCTGCCACCTGCGTTGTCAGCTTCTTGATGGCCGTGTCCGAGTCCAGCGGTCGGCAGCCGTCACAATTGCAAGCGGAGAGTGGGCCACAGTAATCCGGCTGGCAGCAGGAGCACTTTAGCTGCTGGGCGCCGCAATAGTGCTTGCCATCGTCACCCAAATAGGACAGCTGGCCGCGGGCATTGAGAAGCGGGGCGGCGGGCGAGGAGACCAGCTCACAGTCCTGGATAAGATGATTCCACAGGACCGCACCCTCGGCGGCGTTGCGCAGGGAGGCAATGAGATCGGCGCGCAGCCATTTGGCATCCAGAAAGGGCAGCGGACGCAGGTAGAGATCGGGTGACTGGCTGGGCGAAGGTGCTGCTGCCAGGGATGCGGAGGCTGATGCGGATGCAGATGCGGATGTGGTCGGCGGCGGCTGCGGCGGAGCCACAGATGCCTGGGGTCCCGAGCAAGCGCCTGATCCCGATCCCTGGCCACTGGCTCCGCTCGCCTGGCGGTTGAACATGGCTTTTTTTTAAGAGTCCTTCTTCCGTTTCGTGTTTTTTTTGCTTTTTTTTTGGTATTCTGCTGGTATTTTACTGCTCTGCACCCACGACTCGACTCAGCCTAGAAACGGCAGCAGTGACATCGACAACAACAACAACAACATCGGCATGGCACATTTTTTTTTTCTTACCCTCCCCCGAAGAGTCGTGGGGGCGGGAGGGTAGGTGGCACCGGACGGGGCGGTGGAAGTGGCGGGGGCGATGTCAATGTCGTCACTCACACACACGGACGGACGACACGCGACTCGGGGGCGCTCGCTTACACACAACTGCACACTGCACTCGGGAATTTCGGGGGGGGCTTAGGATGAATCGTAGTTTTCCTTCACCGCTTCGCACTGTTTTTGCTCATTTTGTTCTTCTTGTTCGAAGCCGGGGGCGGGGTGGGCTGGGGACGGGCCCGCGGGGACAGTTGTTACGACACCGAGCTTCCTTTCGCTGTGATGCACGCACTTCCAAATTGCCTTAACAGCGCGCTCTGCAACGCTCGCCACACAAATTAAATGTTTTTGAATGCGTTTAATCAATTAATAGTTGCCTTTAGTGATGGGCGATAGTTTCCAGTTACCGTGACTTGTTCGCCAATGTTCTAAGAGACGCACACGATTATATCGGTCACTAAAAAAAATGAACGAAAACAGTTTGGTGAACAATAACAGCTTTTTCCCAGTATACACATTTGGTCACACTTGAAGCTGGAAAATTTTTGGTTTTAGGCAATATTTTCGACCTTTTCACAACCAGGAAAGGCCCGAGAATGCCATTTATTTATTTCGATTAGTATACCAAAACACACACACTAGCGATGACGTCGCGTAACCTCACCGAGGTGTTTGTCATCATGCGCAACAATGCCTCGAAGAACCGAAATCACTACGATGATCGGGTGAGTGCAAATGCAGTGGGAAGCCAGATGGAAGTCTGTTTTTTGAGCATATGTTTTTGGATTTTGACCCGTAAAGCGGGGTAGCGACGCGGAGCGCCTGCTGAAGCACTCGGTTCGCGAGGCAGAGGAGGGCCTGGAGCTGCAGGACGACTATGGGACGCCACCCGCCTGGCTGGACAAGTTCGAGGAGGCGCAGTACACCATGTCTAAGTAGGTGCACACGGCCTTGTTGGTGGCACTCCTCTAACATAGGATCTTTACTGTAGAATCAAGCCAAAACTGGACGAACTGGGCTCCCTGCATGCCCGCCACCTGCTGCGCCCCGCCTTCGATGACAAGGAGGACGACGAGTGCGACATCGAGGTGCTGAGTCAGAACATCTCCAAGTTGATTACATCGACGCATCGACACATCCAGTGCGTGCGCTCTAGCCTGGGCGTGGGCAGCAAGGTGGAGCAGCGCCTGACCGCCAATGCCGTGTACTGTGCCCTGTTGCAGCTGCAGGAGCTGACGTTCAAGTTCCGTGCCAGCCAGAACGCCTACCTGCTGCAGCTGAATTCGCGCGAAGAGCGCTCGCAGAAGTACTTCGACGACGGCGGCGGCGCCGGCGGCGATGTATTCACCAACGTGGAGCTTGGCGAGCAGGGAGTCAACAACTTTGTGGACTCCTTCGATAACTTCCTACAGCCGGCAACGAACGGAGCTCTGGCAGGTGCAGGCAAAATGGGTGGAGCCAATGCGTACCTCTTTGAGGACGATGAACAGGCGATTGACGATCACTTCCAGCGACCGCCGACCAGCCGAATGACCCAGCAGCAGCTGCTACTCTTCGAGGAGGAAAACACACGATTGGCGCAACACCGCGAGGAAGAGGTGACAAAGATCGTCAAGTCCATATACGACTTGAATGATATCTTCAAGGACCTGGGCCACATGGTGCAGGAACAAGGGACCGTGCTGGACCGCATCGATTACAATGTGGAGCAGACACAGACGCGCGTCTCCGAGGGCTTGCGCCAGCTCCACAAGGCGGAGATGTATCAGCGCAAGAACCGCAAGATGTGCATCATCCTGGTGCTGGCGGTTGTCACCTTCATGATGCTGCTGTTGCTCATCCTCACCAAGCTCTAGCTCCATTTCTAGCGCCAATTTGGGCCCCGGCCATTCCAGGCATTATCTATGTCGTTTTTCGTTTTTGTGTGTGTATATTGTAAATTAATGTATGTACGTTTAAAATACATGTTATATTTATTATTTATTGCTTACGCTAAAAAAAAACAAACTACTCTTTCTCCTGCTGCGGTGGGAGAGCCGATCTCCCTCCCGATCACATGCGCTCCGAGAGGCGCGAGGCGACGGAGCGCAGGTTGCCGTACACCTTGCTGGGCGGCGATCCAAGGATCAGGTTGCAGACGGCCCGACGCGCCAGCTGGATGTTCTGGTAGCTGCCCAGGATGTGAATTTTGCTGTCGGCGAGCACAATGCGGGTCTTGGTCACGTTTTCGATGGTGAACTTGGTGCGTCCGCCCTTGCCAGCCAGGCGACCGATGGCACGCGACTGATGGTCGCCGCGCAGCGTCTTCACATCCTTAATCTCGAATGACTCCACGAAGAGGTCCTCCAGTCGCAGCAGAGCCAGGGCGTCGTCCACCTCGAAGCCACAGAGGAAGGCACGCACAAAGTCCGCTCCCCGCTGCAGGTTGGCAATGTCCGGCGTCTCGGGGCCGACGCGCAGCTCCACCTGGCGCGCCTTCATGTTGAAGCGGATCTGTAACTTCATGTGCTCCACCACGGGCGTGAAGATCTTCATCCAGTGCTCTTTGAGCGAGGAGTAACGGTGCGGCGGCACAGACACCTTGCGCAGCTCGCTCCTGGCCCGCTTTGCCTTGGGTGGGGCGGATGCTCGTGCGGATCCGAGAACCTGGCCCTCGATGCCAGTCGCCTCGTCCACCTGCATCTCGGTGTCCTGCTGACTGCTTCCGGCGGCACTGCGCTTGGTAGCCTTCTTTGTCGGCTCGAAGGCGTCTGCCTTGATGTTCTCCACCTCCATAATGTGATCTTTTTCGGTTCCTTTTCCTTCTTCGGGAATTACGTTGTTTCCCAAATTTCAATTCCACGTGCGGCAAACGCAAAGCAGTACGACGAAAACACTGACTAGAAACCAGCTGGTCACACTGCTGATAAGACACATACTATCGATGATTCTTATCGACAATCGATGTCTTTAACCAAATGTTCGTTAAAATTGTGAACATCTGGCTCAACTTTTAATGTATGGTGATTTTATTAAACTAATAAAACGTTTCACCTTGAAATTAATTAATTTAAAATTGAGTTATGCCTTTTTTTTAACAACCCTTAGCGGCAAAAATAGATTTAAAAAATGCGAAAGATTCCCAAATCGACAATGATTGTCAAATGTTATATATAATCCGATTCGCCATATAAATCTCAATTATATATATAAATCAAAATTAATATACTGCAACATTTTATTTTAATTATTCTCAAGTTTTAAAATGTTTAAAGCGGCCTGTACGAAGTGTGTTTGTAAACAAATTTTAAAACACAACTTGTTAAACCAAAAATTAATTTGGTTTTGGGAGCTTTTAAAAAAGGGGTTACTGGAATAACTTTAATAATTTTAAGTTAGTAGGGGGAACCACACTAAGCTTGGCTAGTTTTAAATATTTAAATATTATTTATCTCTCAAAAACGAAACCCCTGAGGCTGTTTATGTACATTGTTTTATTATGCCTCCCGATTGTATATTTACATTTCGTTTTCTTTACAACACATAGCTATGTACATTGTTAAATAATAACAAAAAAAAAATATATATATATTTAAATGTATATATATTATAAATTTAAACTTTTGACAAGGCTACTATTTAGCTTTCCTTTTGCCAGTCTTGCTTTTAATCCTTGACGAAGGAACCTTGTTCTCGGGAATGGCGCGGTATGTGCCATGCAACTTATCCAGCAGACCCAGAACCCCATAGTTGTAGTTGAACCTGCCGAGAGATAAGAGGAAAATCCTGGATTAGCAGGCGAAAAGCAAAAGGGAAATTTTTAAACCCACTTGGCATGATGGTAATCGTGGAAGCGCACCGAGCTCGCTGACCAGGGAAAACTATAGCCGGTGTGATCGCTCATGGAGTTGATGATGGCCAGGGCAAAGATCACATAGGCGAGAGCCACTTGGGTGCCAAGCAAAGCAAGCGAGGTGGCCACCGGCAGCAGATTGGCCACAATGTGCTCCACGGGATGTGCATAAAGCGTGATGGCCGCTATGGGAGCGGTCCACTCATGATGCTTCTTGTGGACATACTTGTACACCGATCGGTGGTGCAACAAACGATGGGCATAGTAAAACAAGATCTCCTCCAGGACCACGAATGCGGCTACATCTCGCGCGGCCCGCCGGAAGGTGGGCAGCACCCGAATATCGCCACTGTTCGCCGACTTAAAGACCAGTTCGAAGAACACCCAGGAGGTGAGCAGAGTCACCACCGTCAGGTTGAAGAGTACCACCTTGACGGCACTCCAGAGTCGCCGCAGATCCACTGGCTCATTTTGGCCCGGCTGAATCTTGTATTTGCGCAGGAATTTCGGTCGATTCGTAATATCCATCAGCGTGAATATGGCCGCGTACAGCCAGTAGACTGAGAATATGACGACCGTGCTGCCCAGCACCCAGAGGCGCCACGGATCCTCGCCAACAACATCGAGAACTGACAGCCACAAATCCTGCAGATAGTCTCCGGACCGTGTCCAGCCAGCCAGCAGGGTGTCCATCATTGTGTCGTGTCGAGGTCTTGGCGAAAACTATTTGCGGAACTAGGAGCCACCTTTTGACTCCGCAAAGGCATAATGACCTACAGCCAGTGAGTTCCATTGGCAATGTGGAAAGTTTTGTCAAACCTAAGATGGGGTACAACAAAAATTCGTATTAATAATAAAAATTTGGAAGGGTTAACGATACTGTCTGGGTTATTAGTAACCTGACTCATTAACTATTATATATTTTTAATCTTATTTAATAACTAATATTAAATAAGTTTTCCAATGTCAAACCTTTGGAAGGTCATTCCAGAGATCGGTTAAGCCCAATCGTTGGGTTCCCAAGCACTCTATATATCACTATATATACGACTGTACGGGGGTCTAGTGCCAGCTGATTAGCATTACGTTCGAATTTAGAAATCTACACCCAGCGACACAAAAAAGCTGCAGCTAAGTGGTGTCTGGACATATTTTATTTTATTATTCTTGTTTCCCTCAAATATTTTGAAAATCGAATATTGAAGAAGATCGTATTAATGAATTAAGTTGTTTTAATAACAAAAAGTTAATGAATTATTTACAGATCTATTTGTCATAGGGCTCTATCTGTAAGTGATTCATTGATCTTTTGTCTTAAAGTAAATTTTTCATTTAATTTTTTAAATTAATTAATAAGGTTAAAAATTTTGAAGGAAAAATTCGGCAGTAAGTCCTTTGATTGAACAGGAAATAGCCCCTACATCAACAGAATAAAGAATTTCTGGGCCCTTATGGGGGAGAAAATGAAAAAAATGAATGAATGAATGAAAGATTTAAAGAAATTAATAGAAAAAGTAAGGTTTAAGGATATAACAAGGGATTAAAACAAGGGAATATAACAAGTGAATATTAAAAACTTTAAACAATTCGATGCCCAATAGGGTAAAATGTGTAATTAAAGCAAAAAGGGGTACTACAAAATACTAATTTAAATTTTAACCCAAAAAATTAACATTAATTTAATACAAAATATATATTAGATGTTAGAATATTAAGTAAATTGTTTAAATAAAATATTATTGCTTGAATAAATGCATTACCATAATTGTTATAATTTTGTTTTCTAAAGTATTCATAACTAGGAAAGTAAGTAAAATTAAAATGGGTCTGAAAAAAATTTAAAAAAAAAAAATAACAATAATAAAATAAAAATAGTTATGCACTTTTACTTAGAAATGTTCCATTTATCATAAATAATTAATTTTTAAAATTTTCCACAACATTTATAGAAACCCCAAGCTGAAATGCAAACAAGTTTGGGCATTTTTAGACTCCGACTTTTTTTTGTGCCTCTGGGTGTAGCTCTCTTATCGTTTTCTTTCACAGTCGATGTGAGATTATAGCCAGGAATTACTACTGTCTTAAGATTAGGCTTTGTTCTATATATAGATATACCGTGCAGGCATGTATTTTTAAGATATGAATTTTTCCATTTTGTGTAAATTTAAACT
Organism: Drosophila seguyi; assembly: GCA_008042675.1. Classification (NCBI taxonomy): domain Eukaryota; kingdom Metazoa; phylum Arthropoda; class Insecta; order Diptera; family Drosophilidae; genus Drosophila; species Drosophila seguyi. Next base: position 43,894 of record VNJU01006906.1, on the reverse strand, counting down.
ATGCTTTAGAAATTTTACTACGTAAAAGTTTATCTTAAGCGGACAAGTAATGGAGTGCCTCCAGCTACACCCCGCTATATACACCTTTATCTCGTCAAAAATAAGTCAAAGATCTGAGGAACGGGTATTATATAGTCGAAACCCCCTCTAGAGTGTGGCGTTCTTTGCTTGAGATTTCACAAATCTCACCGTATCAAAGTTCAAGACGTTTCGAAACTGATTAGATCGGTGTGGGCCCTTGCCCAATACCAATATTATGGGATTTTGTATGCAAACTTTTGAGTTTCCAACTTCGCTATCTGGAAAAAAAATATATAATCAACAAAAATTGTATTTTAGCCACGACATTTTATCAATGTTTTGGCAGGTGGTACGATTTTTATCAAAGAGTTTAACTAATTCTAAATTTGGCCAATGGTTGGTTGGGTTTTAGGCAAGATTATAAAATGCTGAATCAGCTTTAGGTTTTAAGAGTTTGTCAGGTTTGTTTTAGAATTGGCGAATACTATATAAAAATAATATATAATAAAATAATATATATATATATATATATATAATATAATAATATATATAATTATATTGTACAAATTAAAGTAAGATCTGAAAATGTATACAAAAAAACGCTTGTTTTGATTTCTTTCTTTTATTTATTGTTATATTCTTCCATCTTTGTATATTTGACTCAAATCGGGCTTTTAATTAATTTCTTTTCTTCTTTTAATTATTTTGTTTATTTATTTGTTTTGTTTTGTGGTTTTACTTTTTATTTATTTTTGGGTTTTCATTTTCCCATCTTTACAACAATTCACTTGCTTTTTGTGGAGAGATTTTCGCCTTGACGACTCTGCCTTTCAGTTTTCAGTTTTCGTTAATCAGTTTTTTGCTATGCTAAAGAATTAATTAATTAATTGTTTAGTTGTATATTTATATGTATAATGTATTGAAGCACAGATAGACGAGCTTGGATCGCATTGAAATAAGCCAGAAGAACTGAGAGAGGTTCGATCGTTGGAACGACTAACGTCTAAGGAAACTTTTTTTTTACTGATGCGCCGTAAACAAATGCCAATGAATTGTAAAATTCACTTAAAGTAATTGTCGTACACACGCATAGGTAGTAGTATTCATACATACTTATACACATATTATCATATATATATATATATATATATATATATATATATATATGCTTAAGCAGATTTATAAATATTGCCTTGTTCATTGGATTGTTTCGTGTGTTTTTTGTGGATTTATTATTGGTTGGTTGGTTGGTTAGCCTTCCTCTTGCAGTTTCGTTTCCATTTCCGGTTATGGTTCCGCTTCCGTTTCCTGTTTCCTTCTATTTTTGTGAACTTTAAGCTTGTGTTAATTTTGAGTGTGGCTCTCTTTGTTTTTGTTTTTTGTGGTTGTCTTGTTTTAATTTAGTTTGAAAGGCACTGTTGCATTCAATCGCTTCCTTGGCTTTCCTTTCCTCTCGCCTCCGTTTCCCCCGGATCTTTGTCCCTTAGTCTCATTTTTTTTTGGTAATTTCACGTTTTTGTTTTTTAGATTCTTTAATTTTTTAGTTTTTTCCTTAATTTTCAACCGAATGCCTGCACAGTTCTGCATATATATTTCACATAATTCCTTAATCTGTATCTGTACTTTAAAGTGTTGCAGCTAAAACAATTTAAAAAATAAGATGCGTAACGCCATACATTTTGACTTCAAAGCTATCTGGAAATTGGTTTGTTAAAAAGCCGCGTTATGCATCTTATTTGTTAAATTGTCTCTGCTTTTAGTTCTCTTTGGATTATTCGTGTTAGCTTGCAATTCTTACAATTTACTCTTATTTATAAAATCTCAATCTAGGCGACAAAACCACTTTTTGAATTTCTCTGCTCTTTTGCTTTTCTTTTGTTAATTATTATTATAATTCTTATTAAGTTTTTTTACCACATCCTTAAATCTTTTGTGCAATTTGTTGTCTGTCGCTTGTTAAAATCTTCCAAGTGCAACACAAGAGAGAAGAGAGGCCTTTAAATAATAATGCAAGTTGATCTGGCGCTGTCCTTCGAATGGAATAAATCGCTTTAAAATTTGGAATATCTTAGTTTAAAAAAAGTTTCGAATAAACATTGTTTGTTTTTTTGAATAATAATTAATGAAACCTTCCCATTTTCCTCCGTTTTTTACATACAAAATGTAAATTTGCGATTTTTTTAAATAGCTAATGAAAGAGTTTTATAAATTTCAATTGTTTATCTAACCATGGAAGCTCAACAAACAGACATTTCTTTTCTGGTAACTATAACAAAATGACTAAATAATTGATATACTTGTGGTAAGCTTTGTTAGTAATACTGATTTGTTGAAATAATGACATTATTCTGTTGGTGTTGCAACTTTTCGAAAAAACTATTTAAGATTTATATAATTTAATATAATTAAATAATATTCAAGTTTTTTTAAATGTGGAAATTCCTGTAGCTGTTCTTTAAATTCTACAGATTCGCTACAGTTCAATTCTCCAGTCTAAACAGGCTTTTTCATTAAAAACTTTGTAATAACAAAATGCATAACGCCCCTCGATTGTTGTGCTATCGATAGGCTATCGATAGAATTTATGAGTGTTATGCATCTTTGTATTACAAATCCATTCTTTAGTTCCTTAAAGCAGAGTCTTAGCTTAGTCTGAAGCTGATATAAACTCTCATTATCTCAAATTTATGTTCGAAATTAGTCTAGAGCCTTGAAAATTTAATGCACAAACAAAGGGGAGAGGCTTTCCCCGATTTTTCGAAAAAATTACAATTCTTTAAAACTGGTTTTCCATTCCTTTCGAACGCTTTATCAATTTTTATAACTTAAAAACTAACCGACTTGTCGTTGCCTCAGCCTAAGAAGCGTGCTGCCCTTGCCCCTGCCCTGCCTTCGTTTAAAAGCTTAATCCTAGGGGAGAACCTTGAGCTACAACAACAACTACTAAATGACACTGGCGACGGCGGTGACCACGCCCACTACTATTATTCAAGCTGTCCGCGACGATGACCGCGATGCCCTCGATGGTGACGATGCTGCTGCTGGCGGCGATGATGCTGGTTCCTCGCCTCCGCATCCGTTTCGCTGTCGGTATCCTGATGTACACGGTTCCGCCTTTGCTGGAGCTTCTCCTTCTCCTCCTCCTCTTTATCCTTATCCTCCTCCTCTTCGTCTTCCTCGTCATTATCATCGATGGCATCCTCATCGTGCTCGTTGAGCAGCAGAGGACTATCGTCGCCCAGTCGATTGGGGGGCAGGGCACTGCCCGGCGTGGTGGGCGCCGATCGAGTGATCCAACCCTTTCGTGCCACTCGTCCGCGGTTCACAAAAAAGCTAGCACCGCTCACCACACTGCTCACGGGACTCTTGAGCACACAGCGCTGTGCTCCGCCGGAACCCGATGCCGAGCCAATGGCCGCCATGGGTATGTAGAGAGCCTTGTTCGGTTGCGATTTGTTTCCGGAGCCGAAAAACTTTTTACTTCGCCCGCTGCTGAGACCGGTGCCACCGCCGCCCGAGATGGACACCGAGGTGGTCAGGATGGGCGGCTGGAGTACCTGCTGCGAGTTCGAGGGCGTCGATAGCGTGTGCTGCAGCCGTGGCTTGGCCCCAGTGCCAGTGTTCAGCAGGAGCTGTTCGTAGCTAACACCCGCCTGGAGCTGGCGTATCTGGTCGAGTATTTCGCGCACCTCGCCCGTGGGGCTTGTGGCCTGCGGCGGTGATCCTGGTGTCCCAATGTTGGCCAAACTGCTTACGCCCGAGGCCTGGGCCGAGGGCTGACAGCAGTTTTCCAGGCTGTGCAGGGGATTGGGTTGAATGCAGCCGTTACTGTAGATTACAGGCGTTCCAGATCCTCCTCCCGTTCCACTGGCTATCATGCCACCCATGGCTAGGCTGCTGAGAGAGGCAGCCTGTGTGGCTGCTCCACTCTCTGCGCTTTGCGAGGCACCTCCACCTCCTGCTCCTCCTGCTCCTCCTGCTCCTCCTGCTCCTCCTGCACCTCCTCCTTCATTCAGCATACCCGCCACACAGCTGTTGTTCACGAAAATATCGCTCAGACTGCTACTGCTGTTGGCCATGTAGCGAAAATGCTGATCGCTCTGGGATTGCAGGTAGCCCACGCCCATGCCCACTCCCTCCTCGTGGGAGGCATGCAGCCGGGTGCTGTAGAGCGGCGCGCCGCCGGGTGCACTGCCCAAGGCAACGGTGGCATAGTGTTGCGCCTGAACGGGCATCACACGCGGCTGATAGGCATCGGGTTCCACCAGCTGAGACGCTGATCTTGGCAGACCATAATGATGCACGGGCGCCGTTTGTATCTGCTGAGCGGCAGTCGCTTGCTCCATGGAACGCAAATGATTGCCAGCAGAACCTCCATGGGCATGAGCATGAGCCACATAATGATGCAAACCCAGCTCAGGACTGGCTGCCCGAGAATAGGGCGGCGGCACCAAGGTATTCGCCTCGTTGGCATTGCAAATAAAGCTGGAACTGAGCGAATCGACGGTGCTAGCAGCGCTCAACGAACCACCTGCAGCCGGTCGCACGATATAGTTGCGGAAATACTGAACCATCAGGTAGCTAGAGCTGCCGTTGCCCTTGCCATTGCCCGCATCGCTATTGCAGGTGAAGACGAGTGGATATAGATCCGGTTTGGAGGTCACCTGCAGAACAGAAAAAGGTTGAAAATATTACAAAAATAATAAACCAAGGCGATAGGAATATTTTACCTCCGTGTAAGGCGGCGGCGGATGATGGAATGAGTTGCAGCGACTATATTGGGGTGGCGCATAGCAAGATCCCGCCGAGTCACCCTCCGATTGGGTGTGATGCTCGTTGAATCCCCAGCCGCACAGAGTTCGACGCTTCTTCCACAGCGAGTAGGCACACAGAATGGCCAGAATGATGGCCACAACGACACACCTGCAGGATAGAAATTGGATGCTGTCATTGGGATTTCGTATTATTATTATTAGTAACGGATTCACTGCTCGGTTTGCAGCTGTCGCGACTGGATGAAGAAGCCCATTCTTTGGATGGCGGGATTCGTGGTGTCCTGCTGTGACCGTAATCGAATTCCAACTGAAATTTGTTTGCCGTTTTCGGCGGCCAAGAGATGGGATTATGTGAGCAGTGCAGTGCCGGAGCGGTAGCGGGACGACTGTGTGGGGCCGTGTGTCTCATTAGTTGGCATTGCCATTTCCATGGGGAGGCAATGGCACTGGCACTGGCAACCCGCTTGCATAAGCCTCCCCCTCCTCGACTTTGACTCGACTTTTGACTTGACGCAACCCAGTGGCAGTGCCGGCTGTGGGCGCGCCACCTTTGCCGCCTGCCAATAATAATAATATCTCGCATGCCACACAATGCCAATCAGCTGGCGGTGGTCCGCGCCCAGCCAACCCATTGGCCTTGCAGCCGGCCTCCCGGGGGAATTCCCCCATCCACGACTCTGGTACTCGTAAATTCGTAAACTCAGACTCTGGCTTGGACTTGCTAGCGCACTTACCAAAAGAACCAGTGGCTGATAAAGAACAGATTGAGGACATGCTCCGAGGGTGGCGGCAGGGGGCGTGGTCCGCCCTGGTACGGCGGACAGCAGCCCTGCGTGCAGCATCCTTGGCTGCAGCCCTCGCAAAATCTAGCCGTCACCTGGAAAAATGGGAAAAGTGTCAGCAAAAGTTAACTTTTGAGAGGGTTTACTCTTAAATTTCTAGAATTTTGAAACATTTATGCAATGCTTTTGAATATATTTATAAATTACGAGCTCAAGACATGGCAATTAATTTATATTGAATTAATTATTTAATATTATTATGTGTCATCCCTGTACATACATAATTTATGCATATTCTTTTATCCTAAAAAAGATTCTTTAGCATTTTTTTAACTTTTATACCATTAATTTTTCTCTGTGCATCAATTAGCTCTATGTTGTTGCAATTTAAAACAAAGGCAGAACAAACACTGGGGCCCAGGGCGGGGCAAGGCAAATGAAAATGTCATTGTCAATATCGTTGGGGCCCAAAGAGGAGTCCAACAAGCCATAAACAACCAGCGGCCATAAAATAAAGCAAAGAAATGGAAAGCCAGCATGGAAATGAGGGAAAATGTGCCCTTAGCTAGGCTGTCAATAAAATAATTTCAAATATTATTTATTTTGGGAATTTAAATAATTAAATTCAATAATTATTATTTATTTTGAGAATTTAAATAATTAAATTCAATAATTATTATTTATTTTGAGAGTTTAAATAATTAAATTCAATAATTATTATTTATTTTAAAAATTTAAATAATTAAATTTAATAATTATTATTTATTTTGGGAATAAAAAATAATAAAATTAAATAATTATTATTTATTTTAAAAATTTAAATAATTATTTCAATTATAATTATTTAATTTAAGAATTTAAATAAATAAATTCAATAATTATTAATTATTTTGAGAATTTACATAATTAAATTCAATGATTTTTATTTATTTTGAGAATTTTAATAATTAAATTCAAAAAAATTTTTTTTTTGAGAATTTAAATAGAATTTAAATTCAATAATTATTATTTATTTTGGGAATCTAAATAATTAAATTCAATAATATTTTTTTTCTTTTGAGAATTTAAATAGTTAAATTCAATAATTATTATTTATTTTGAGAGTTTAAATAATTAAATTCAATAATTATTCTTTATTTTGAGAAGTTAAATAATTAAATTCAATAATTATTATTAAAATAATTAAATTCTCAAAATAAATAATATTTGAAAATAATTATTGACAGCGTAGCTAAGGGCACATTTGTTGTTGTTCTCACAGAATTGATTGTCCTTTCTTTTTGTTTTCAAAATTCAATTTATTTATTGCCGTGCGAAACAAATTGCAATCAAAGTCAAGTGCATGCAACATTCATGTGGCACTTACGCTTATTTGAAAAATAAACAAACGGTGGAATAATAATATATTACATGTAAAAATAAATATAAATAATATTTTACATGTATATTAGTAGAGCTATAGTATTCCTTCATAAATATTTATTTTTAACAATTTTATTTTATTTTGTAGGTTTTTTTTGGCAACATTTTTTTTAATGTTATCCTTTTTTGGAATAATTTTTTATTTTTATTATTTTTGTATTAAAAAAAAACAATATAAACAGGAGAAACCTATATTTTACTTAAGACATGCCATGTTCGCAGTCCCCAAAAAGTAGGCAAGGTATTTGGATTAAATAATAAAATGTTATTTATATTATTTATGCAAATTCAAATTAGAGAATAGTTAGTTTTGTTCGCCTTATCGTGTTACCACCGTATGGCTCAGTTGTAAGTTTGTTTACAGTTTTTTATTATCTGTTTTTGCCTTGACGTACCGACAAAAAAATGTTGCGTGTAAATATGAAATGTATTTATTTCCCCTGGGAATGCTCTTCCGTACGCCAACGCAATTGGAATTTAATTTAAATTTATCGAATGCACTTACGTTTGCAGGCAGCAGCGCCAGGAAGAAGAGGATGAAGCAGGGCAGGAGCCAGTGCAGCGTGCGACAGAGGAGAGCGGGCGAGGCTGAGGAAGTGGTTGTGGATGTGAAAGAGGAAGAGAGCCACCACATGGTGCTCTGTCGCAGCCGCAGTCGCAGTCGCTTGCTCTGCCCGTGCTGGCGCCAAATGTCCGGAGGGAGTGGGGGGTCTGGTTGGTTGGCTGCCCTCTCCTTTTCGCTATTTTTTCCTTCCCTTTTTGCAGCCTCCGTTTTCCTTTAGCCTCGTGCGTGATTTGTTCCTGCCTTTTGTTTTGTTTTCCTATCTATTTTTTTTTTGTTTCTGCTACTTTTCTGCCCCGTTATTTGTGTCACATGGTGTTGTTTTTAGCGTTGCACTTGCTCACACACACACACGCACACACACATAACGGCGTCTTGTTTTGTCCTTGACAGTTTACCGTTGCATGCTTTTGTGCGTTTGTTATTGTTGCTACTGCTGTGTTGGTGCTGTTAAAAACAAAACAAAATTGTTGTTAAATTCGCTGTTGCATTTGTTGTATTCGCCAGGGAGTATTATTTTTATTATTCAAACACACAGGCAGACACACACGCGCACAAATATGAACATATATGTATATAAAATCACAAGCTGAGAGAGCATACACAAACGCACATACACAAACGACGCCAAAGAAAATTTTCTTTTCGTGTGACGCCACTCTTTTTACTCCGTTTACTTTTAATTAATGCAACACTTGTAAAAGCAACAACAGAAATAAAAGAAGTCAGCATAAGACGCCTTTTGAGAGATTGTTGTTAACCCGAAAATTCAAGGCATATAGAAAACAACAACAGCAGCAGCAGGATAAACGAATGCGAGGGTGTGGGGATTGGGGGATGGTGAATTGTGAAATGCGAAATGCCGTGAAAGGCAGAATTCACCGTTAGCCTCGGACGTGGGAGCGCGCACAGCAACAACTGAGCAAGAAAACGAAGCGAAACAAAGGAGCCAGCAGATTTTTAACAGTAAATCAGGGCTGCCATCGCTTTCGAAGACCTCAACGCCAGTAAGCATGCTACGGGATTGTCGCAGATCCTGGCAACCCCAACAGCTGCTACACTTTTAACCAGGTGGTTGAAGAGAGATGGCAACAGTGCGCATGATTTCACAGGGCGGAAATTTTAAATTGAACTTTTTGAATCACATTAAAATCTTAAAGTAAAAAAGAGGGTATTTTGTAGCAATTCATAGATAATTAATAAATATATTTACGTAACCGTGTAAGATGTCTTAGATAATTAATATTTATGCATGTTAGCAAGTAAAAAAATATATTTTGCAGCGAAACAACTTTACAACGATTTTGTTTTGTGAATATTTAAGAAAATTTTGTAGTAGGAAGTAAAATTTAAAAACATTAAGGAAAAAAGAAATGCCAAATTTTAAAATTAAAATTAAACCTGCGATGCCACGAATAAAATGATTTATGTATATACTTATATCGAAATCATTAAATCTACTTGACTTTAAAGAAGGAAGCAATGCTTTTGGTACCCTTGGCTCCCTTGGCCAGGGCTTTCTCCTTGGCTGTCAGCGAGCGTTCCTTTAGCGGCGCGGGTGTGGCTGTTGGCGACGTAATGCTGGCATTGGGATCTCCATCACTGTCGAGGAGACCGCTGCTTTTCAGCTTAGAGCCAATGTCGCTATCATTCAATTTAATCTTCTTCGAATCGCTGCCATCGTCCTTTCCCGCCTTTGATTTCCGCTTCTGGGCAGCCGTTTTTTCCTCCACAATCGCCTGAATCTCACTCGGAATGTGCAGATATTCTTTGAGCAGATCATGCAAATCGGCGTCCAGATACCGACCCACAATATCACTGGCCATGCGTGTGTAATCCATCTCATTGGCCGCATTCTCAGTCGCCAGTTTGTCGCTGCGTACGAAATTTTGCGACTGAGCACTGTGGCCGCAGTGGACCTGCTTCTCCTTCAGGATCCCGGCCACCTGGCGCGTCTTCAAGGCAAGCCAGGCCAGCGTGCGCTCTTGGTTGTACTTGTAGAAACTCTGATCTCCGGATTTCTTTACATCTGCAACGCACTTGAGGCTATCCGGGTTAAGGAACTCAGTTAGCAGGCGACTTGTACTGGCCTCCTCCACGGCAATGTTGTCCAGCGACATTGCTCCTGGTTAAAAAAACGATTAAAATAAATAATACCACAATCCAACTCAATAAATGCAAACCCACTCTGCGCACAATGCTTCCGGAGGTGATGGATTCCAAGCAGCGTGGGATCTAGTGGAGTGGTCATGTAGATGCGGCCATTGGAGCAGACCTCGCTGTTGACGAGCCAACTGCGGCGGGGTTCTGCATACTCCAGCAGCTCCATGATCTGCCCATTGGGATGGGTGACAAACAGAGCGTCCTTTCCTTGTCCCGGATGAAAAAACCTTTCCAGCTGAAGTTTGCGATCGTCCGCATCTTTTGGCAGCAATTTCTGCGACACAAAGAGCACTTTCTTCACCGCCGTGGCAGTGGATTTCTTGCCAGAGGCCACAGCATCCGGATCCGGCTTGGGCTTAGTCGCGCGTGTTCCTTTCTTGCTCATTGTTGTGAAGTAAAAAGATTAGTTAAAAACGTAAACAACAATGGTTTCCCGCTTTTGTTAGCGATGAGATTTTTTTGATGGACACAATCGATAGGCATTTTTGATTAATTAATACTATTCGATTGGTTTTTAATGAAATCTGGCCAGTTTGGCCAACTAACGATCAGGAAATAATTAATATTAATAAATTAAATAATTATTTCTTGGGCGACGCCGATGATGGGATAAGGCAGGTGCAGTGGTAGTGCTCTATTTATACTCCCTGATTGTTTAGAGAAGCACAGGAGTGAGAGAGAAAATACTAAAGCCAGAAGCGCAGAGAGTGTGTGAGAGAGAGAGCGTGATTTTGAGCGCTAGAGGAAGAGAGATAATTTGAAAAGCCAAAAAGAGTGAGAGGGAGAACAAAAAAAAACCTCTCTTCCTGAATTCAAAGACAAATTAACCGATCGCTCCTTTGGGAGCTTATTAAAAAAATACTGCAATTTCAAAATTACGGTTTCAGTTCTTTTAAAATGTAACAACTATTTTATATAGCTGTCGTAGGAATTGTTCAAAAATTTTCTATAAAAGAAAATTAAAATACGAAAATGATACTTTGTATTTATACGTTTCAAAATAACGTATTTCATATTATATGGTCAATTTGAACCGAATTATATCAGATAGCTGTCTAGGATCGATCGGATATTAAATTTTATTTTAATTTTTAACACGCATATATGTACATATATTTCTTTATATTATTTAATATACGAGATCATTATATCGAAAAGATAACCTCCCAAAAAAACAATCCCCTCCAATTATCTTTGTGTTTTTTTATTAACCATTAAAATACAATGGATCTTGTTGTGCCAGTGCACACTGATATGTTATAGCAGTACTAGCATATGATAAAAGAGCAGTATCAGTGGTACGATTAAAAAATCATACCTTTTGCTTCCGTAAATGTATTAATTTTCAAGCGAGCCTTCTTCTCCTATATAAAAATGGCTTTGTCAGAATTATTCAATTTTAAAAGGACACTTACATCAAAACAAAAATGATTTTTTTGCAACACAAAAACATAAATAGAACAATGGAAAAGGAGTAACACATTCTGGACATTATCAAAAAGGTTAAAATGGACGGATATTGTTGCTCATATTTAAAATAACGGAATGGTCATTTGTGCGCATGGAAATACTCTATAAAAAATAATGTTTGAGTGAAACTATTTTCATAATCAAATATTTTCCAGCAATAGCTGGAAGGAGACTGGTATAAATTGATTACATTTTTTGTTCCTATTTTAGTGGAATGATATATTCGATAAAGTGCAGAGATTTTTTAAGTGAAAATATTTTCACAATCAGATTCGTATTTTTGGACGGATATGAAATTCGTGGAATTTCCACAGGCTAATTCGTTATCCTTTTTTGTTTTCGTTAAATATCGGTTTGAATTCCTCCTTGTGCGGGTGCGCTCGGTGCCCGGTGTCCTGGCTGGGGACGACGCGGGCGGCTTGGCTCCGGTGCGAAGTAGGACGACGGCGAAGGAGCCGATGGGAGGGGCGCCGCAGCGGCATGTGCTGCCTGATCCTGATAGTAATCGTCTCCGTATTCGCTGACCTGGCGATTGCTGATCTCGTTCAGGCGCTTGTAACGCTCGCGGCGCGCCTCAATCATGTACAAAATACCAGCTGGCATTAGCATCACGGCTCCAACCACGCCCAAAGCGAATGACCAACCCATGTCGTTGTTCTGCCAGCCGGGCATCCAGTCGCGCGAATCTCCCTTGGCACCAAAGATGACCACGGCAATGAAGCCGAAAATTGAGCCCACCACTTGGCATGTTCCCACCGTCAGCAGCAGCACAACGTTGCGATCATCGTCGCGGGAGGTACGCAGCAAAGCCAGGGTCAGCGGCAGGGCAATAAGACACATGACGAAGCAGAGCGTTGCAAAGAACTGCACGGCTATGTAGAAGCCGGGCAGCAGGAAGTCGTGTATAATGTAGTACTCCTCCTCGAACACCCACAGACATCCTGTGAAGCGGTTATCGAAGAATCGATGGATATCTTGGAAGTTATTGAAGCAAACTTCCCACAGGCCCAGGTTTGTGAAGCGTGGATTTTCCAAGCGGCCATCGGTAACCAGCCAATACGGTGTGGAGAACGCAATGAGGAATAGCAAAAAGGAGAACGCGGATAAGCCGAGGGCCACTTGCGTGCTGCGGTTGAACGCCCCCATTTCGATAAAGTTTTGGTTTAAAATTTTCGTTTAGAGTTTCACTGTCGCCTTTCAACTGTTTACCAAACACGCCCTACAGTGTGACCAGAGCAGCGAAAAGAAAAACGACCGATCATTAGCCATGATTCATCAGTAGGGAGGAGTTTCAACTACTTTTGGCATATATCGATAATTAAGTTCATTTAATTTTATTAAGTATCATTGGCGTTAAATTCAACCTCGTTAGCACGGTATCCAGGATTGTAGAAGCTGTTCAATGTTTTACTATCTACATACCGTGCATAAGAATTTATTTGTGGTAAATTTTTAAAGTATTTCTGTTAGCCCTGTCAGTATTATTTACCGCTATCGAATTGGTCCTACTGATGTACAGTTCGAACTTGAATTTAACTGCAGCGTCCTTTCGAGCATCAATACACACATTCAATTCCTTTAAAATTCAGCCCAATTAGCAAATGTCTTATTTATACTGAAGACAAGCATATAAGAATCATACATGGAATCACACAGTTCCACCCCAGTGAAGGCGGAGATCCTGAAGATGACGGCCGAGAATGTGGACATGCTGCACACTATGTGGATGCGTATGTTTGACCCCAAGACGTGCGGCGAGTACGTCCACAGGCTAAAGGACCACGTGCAGAGCTTCTTCACGGATCTGCTGAACGAGTCGCGCGAGAAGCAGCAGACGATCCTTGACGAGATCGCCGGCCTGCAGGCGGAGGCCACCGATCTTGCGCGCCTGCTGCACAAGTCGACAGACATTGGCGACCGGCCGGATAACGTTCCACTGGTCATTTGGCAACTCAAGTTTGACAAGAGCATCGATATCTTGCGCGAGGAGCTGGCCAGGGGACGCGCCGAAGTTTGCAAGCTGCTGCTTCAGCAGGAACAGCTCTGCGAGGAGCTGGGCGAGGTGCCACTATCCCTGCAGGCAGATCCTCTGCCGCTGCCGGAGGAGATGGATGCGTTCCGGGATCATCTCGAGCAGCTGCGCGACCAGCGAGCACAGCGCCTGAAGGAGATGGATCAGCTGCGCCAGAGCATTAAGCAGAACATGAAGCTGCTGGAGTGTCTGCCGCAGACTGACCAGGAGGAGCGCCTGCTCAACCAGGTGGATCACTGTCTCACGCCCGAGACCTTTGAGAAATTGCGTCGAATGCAAAAGGAACTCGCCGACCAAATGCAGGAGATGCGTGAGCGCATCGACGATATGCGCGCCAAGGTTCATGTTCTCTGGGATCGTCTGCAGGACACGGACGAATATGCCATGCGACGGGTGCGAAAAGCGACTGATTACACACAGTACACATACGACGTGCTCCGCGAGGAGCTGCAGCGCTGCCAAACACTTCGAAAGCGGAATCTTAAGTCATTCATCGAAAAGCTGCGCGTCGAAATCAAGGAATGGTGGGATCTAACCCTGAAAAGTCCCGCGGAGCGCAAGCGTTTCACTAGCTACTTTACCGATTTCGAAAGTGAAGATGTCCTGGAGCTACACGAGATGGAGTTGGAGGGCCTTAAGGATTTCTACACCAACAACAAGAAGATTTTTGACCTCTACGCCAACCGAACAGAGCTGTGGTCGCGCATGAAGGCCCTGGAGGCCAAGGCCAACGAGCCCAACCGCTTTAACAACCGCGGCGGCCAGCTGCTAAAGGAGGAGAAGGAGCGCAAGGCCATTTCGGTCAAGTTGCCCAAGTGCGAACAACAGATCACGGAGCTTGTGAACGCCTATGTGAGCCAGGCGAACACGCCCTTTCTGGTCTTCGGCAAGGACATCCTTGAGAGCATGGCATTGGACTGGGAGGAGTTCCGGCAGCAACAGCCCTCCGCCCGCATGAAACAAGAGCTCTCCGGTGCGGTTAGCAGAAAGATGCCACCGCCACATCTCACGCCGAAAGGTAAAACCGGTGTGTATCAATCCTCGTCGTCGCTGAAGAAGAGCCCATCGAAAGTGGACTTGAGCATTGTGGCCAAGAGCACGGGAAATCTGAAAAAAAGGCGGTATTCCAATACCGGCAATGCCACTTCACCGACGGCCAAGCGGAATCTAATAACTTCGCTGAGTTGCAACAGTTCCGCGACAGTCCTATCGGCGAACTCCCAACGGCAGCTGCCCAATCCCCCAAAGAAGAAGGTTTATGTACTCAAACACTCGCTGCGCCGAGTCAAGCCCAAGTCTAGGCAAAGTGTCAACGGCTTGAATCCCAGTCGGGGTCGTCCCATACCCCAGATTCGCATAGAGGCGCCGTCCAGCGAGGACTGTGGCAGTTCGTAGACATCCTGGCCCTGGCCTCTGGATCTCCATATCAAAATCGAATCGAGTCAGCTACTGATCTGTGGTTTTTTTCTACCTGAACTCTACCTGTATTGTATAAGTATTGTAATTGCAAACTGCAAACCCCTGAAACGTCCCGATTTAGTTTAGTTAAGTCCCGAAAGTTAATATCTTGCCAATGTAAAACTGTCGAGGGTTTAATATAAATAATTTTACAATAATTTTTAGAGGGGTCTTTTAAAAATAATAATAAATATACATAGAGAAAGCATGTTTTCACTCTTTTCGGGCGATATTTTGAAGGGAAAGGGAACTTATTCTTATTGGGAGTTTTTTTTATATGTGAGCAGCAATATTTTTTGGTACTATATATTATATAGGACAGGAACAAACATATGTGGATTATTTTTATATGGCCTTGGCTTAATTATTTAAATTTGTGTAACAAATAATTCAAACTTCAACGTCTTGTTTTCAAGCCAATTTTTCTTCAGCCCTGGGAAACATACTTTTTTTTAGTATTTTCTGATCACATCTAGTATTTTACTATGTCTTTATCCAAAACACTAGTCGGTCACACTGGACTGTGTGGCAAACAGTTTTCGGCCGCCATTTCGATTTGAATTTACCGGTGGCGTCACTTAGTTTCGTCAAGATAAACACATTTACCGTCTGACGCGTGCAACTTTGAGTTCATCTCAAACTCCAGTCGGCTATTGGCCAACAGTCATGCCCTACAAATAGAACGCCATCGCACTTCAGGCCGCAAATATAAAAAAACAAACATCACTAACAACACCTGAATTCAACAAACTTTGATCATGGATAACAACAACTTCGCCGCGTTTAAGGCCGAGATCCTGGAGATGACGGCGGAGAATGTGGACTTGCTGCACGCCATGTGGCTGCGCATCTTCGACACAAAGACCTGCGGCGACTTTCTCCACAGGCTGAAGGATCACGCGCAGACCTTTTACACGGATCTGCTGAACGAGTCGCGCGAGAAGCAGCAGGCGATCCTCGATGAGATTGCCAGCCTGCGGGCTGAGGCCCGGGACCTTACGCGCCTGCTCCACGAGCCGGTGGACATTGGCGAGCGGCCGGATGACGTTCCACTGGTGATCTGGCAGCTGAAGCTGGACAAGGGCATCGAGCACCTGCGCGAGGAGTTGGCCAGACGCCGCGCCGAGATTTGCGAGCTACTCCTCCAGCAGGAACAACTGTGCGAGGAACTGGGCGAATTGCCCTTGCCTCTGCTGGCAGATCCTCTGCCGCTGCCGGAGGAGATGGATGCGTTCCGCGATCATCTCGAGCAGCTACGCGCCCAGCGAGCGCAGCGCCTCAAGGAGATGGATCAACTGCGTCAGAGCATCAAGCAGAACATGAAGCTGTTGGAGTGTCTGCCGCAGACGGACCAAGAGGAGCGTCTGCTCAACCAGGTTGATCACTGCCTCACGCCAGAAACCTTTGAGAGATTGCGTCGAATGCAAAAGGAACTCGCCGACCAGATGCAGGAGATGCGTGAGCGCATCGACGACATGCGCGGCAAGGTTCACGTTCTCTGGGAGCGTCTGCAGGACACGGACGAATATGCCATGCGGCGGGTGCGAGAGGCGACCGAATACACGCAGTACACATACGACGTGCTCCGCGAGGAGCTGCAGCGCTGCCAGGCACTGCGACGACAGAACCTCAAGATCTTCATCGAACAGCTTCGCGTCGAGATCAATAAGTGGTGGGATCTCACCCTGAAGAGCCCGCAGGAGCGCAAGAGGTTCTCCAACTACTACAACGACTGGTACAACGAGGACCTGCTGGAGCTGCACGAACTGGAACTGGACGACCTAAAGAGCTTCTACGAGAACAACAAGGAGATCTTCGATCTGTACGAGAGCCGCGCTGAGCTATGGGCACGCATGGAGGCGCTGGAGGCCAAGGCCAGCGAGCCGAATCGCTTCAACAATCGCGGCGGCCAGCTCCTGAAGGAGGAGAAGGAACGCAAGGCGATCACATCAAAGCTGCCCAAGATCGAGCAGCAAATCACAGAGCTTGTGCAGGCGTACGAGGCCAAGGAGAACACTCCGTTCCTGGTGCACGGCGACAACATCTTGGAGCGCATGGCCGCCGACTGGGAGCGTCATCGCCAGGCCAAGCTACAGAGCTCGGCCCGCAAAAAGGGGGCCCCAACCACGGCATCGGCCAGCAAGATTATGCCGCCGCCCTCAGCGGGCTCGACAGCTCCACGCACGCCGCGCACTCTGCGCAATATGTCGGCCATGTCCAGCTCCACGATGTCTCTGCGAAAGACACCTTCGACACAGCATCTGCGTCCCTTGAACGTGACCAAGAGCACGGGCAACTTGCACAAGCGCTTGAATCCATCTGGCATTGTGCCGCCGGGTCCGAGGACACCGAATGCCAAGCGTAGCCTTATTGGCTCTCTGAATGCCGTCAAGGGATCGCCAGCTGTGCGCGGCCAGCGTGTGCTGAGCGTTGCTCAATCGCACAACCAGCTGAAGCCCAGCAAGTCGCCGCTGAAACGGGTGCGCGTCCTTGAGACGACACTGCGTCGCAGCGGTGGCATGGGCCGGCGCAGTATTGGAACGCGCGCCAGCAAGAAGCCGCGCACCAAGGCCACAGACAAGGAAAACGAGCCGAATGACTATACCACAGACGATAACTCGGATCAGGGAGTATCCTACGAAGAATTCCAGCCACCCGGCCGCTCCTCAATGCTGCCGCGTCAACGTCTCCAGCCGCCACGTATAATGCGTCATGCGGCCGCTACTGCCATGCAGTGTCAGATGGAGGAGGAGGCGGAGGAGCACCAGCAGCAGCAACAGCAGGAGCCACGCACTAGAAACAGTCCCCCATCGCCCCGCGAAAGCCTGATGGTGATCCAGCCGCGTCGACAGTTTTGAAGAGAAGTTCCCCAGGACATTTACTTAAGTTTAGTTAGCACTTAATCTTAATTCTCGGTTACAGTTTCGTGTTTCCCTTGTTTGCACTGCTTTTAAGTTCTGTTTTATGATTAAATTCTGTTTGCTGACTAATAATAATTGGGAATATTGGTGGTTAGAGATATTGAGTGGGTTCTTTACACTTCACAATGCTTCACTATATTTTAGGATTTATCTAAACAATTAGAGAGTAGGATTTGGGGGGATTTGAGGTGTAGCTTCTACATTACTATACATACGCACTGACGTAAGGTTTTATAAAAAGTGTTCACACCGCAGGAGCAGTGACTATTATTCGACTATAACTAAATACAATATTTAACACGATAAAAGGGCAGGCGTGGCTGCTGCTGCCTTCCTGCCTGCCTGCGCTTGTGATGTACGCTTCGCTTCGCTTGGCCAGAGCCATTCCATTCCTTTCCGGCTATGTACAAAGCTTAAAACTACACTGGAATTGTTTTGTGTGTAATTATGTTAGAGGGCAGGTTGCAGGGCCAAGGCA
The DNA here is from genome assembly GCA_008042675.1 of Drosophila seguyi. Taxonomy (NCBI): domain Eukaryota; kingdom Metazoa; phylum Arthropoda; class Insecta; order Diptera; family Drosophilidae; genus Drosophila; species Drosophila seguyi. The sequence goes on along the minus strand of VNJU01006906.1, from coordinate 25,810 downwards.
ATGGCTATTTGCCCGTGTCGCTGCCACTCTGGCTGTGCTGGCTGTTGCCGCCGTGATTGTACATGAGATGAGCTGAAACCGAAAGAGAGAGGAGAGCATATTAGACAAGGTCAGCAATACACAACATATAAAGTTCCAACTTAAATCTTAAAGATTGAAATTACCCATTACGGCGGGCGGAAAATTAAAAGCTCCAAAGGATGCTGTGGCTGCATTGACCGGCGTCGGTGCAAAGCTGGCACCATCAAGGGTAGTGGACGCTGCTCCTGCTCCTACAACTGCTGCTGCTACCGCTCCTCCTCCTGTCGGAACCAGTCCGGCGTTTGTTGCATTGCTACTATACGCCTCCGGTGAGTGAATAACCGTAGAAGAGGACGTGCTCTCGGTACCAACGACCGCTGTCGTTGCAAGCTGTGATGGCGGCATCACAACCGTGGTGAGATGCGACTGACCGCCATCGTCCAGCAGACCCGTTCGCTGCAGGCGTCCCGTCTTCGTCTCAATGTGCTTGTTGTGAGCGCTCAGGCAGTGGTTGCGCATGTTGTACAGCTGCAGGAAGTAGGCGTCACAGTGCGGACACTTGTAACGCTCGCCCGTGTGCCGGCGTATGTGCGCCTTGAGGTCATTGCTCTGCGTGAAGCTCTTGGGGCACTGGTCGCACTTGTACGGTCGCTCGCCGGTGTGGGTGCGCATGTGAATGGTCAGATTGTAGGCCCGATGAAAGCTCTTGCCGCAGGTGTTGCACAAATTCGGTTTTGTGTTTGTGTGATACCTGCAAAGGTTATAGAAATGCTTAGCAAAATGCGGCAAAAAAAACGTACAAACTTACCGCTCGTGAACCTTGAGATCGGTGGCCCGGGGAAAGGCCTTGACACAATAGCGACACTTGTAGGGCTTCTCGCCATTGTGGCGTCGCATATGGACGCGGAGGTAGTCGTTGCGGGCAAAGCTATCGCCGCAGATGCAGCAAAGGAAGTTGCGTTGCCCCGTGTGCGTCTTCTCGTGCTCCCGCAGCTGGGCTCGCTCGCGGAACGTCTCCTCACAGCTCTTGCAGGCGTAAAGGAAATCGGTGTGCAGCAGCGTGTGCTTGCGCAAGTACGTTTTGCTGGAGAAACGCTTCGAGCAGTACTCGCAGGTGTGCTCGGCCAGCTGCAACTTGAGCTCACTGCCCGGCTCAAGACCCTCGCCGTTGTGCTTGCTAACCTTGTGCCTCTCCAGGGCGTCCAGGCGAGAGAAGGCCGCCTCACAGATGCTGCACTTGTGCTCCTTATTGCTATGCAGGCTCTGGACGTGCGCCTTGAGGTGATCGCTGCGCGCGAAAGCCTTGGGACAGTGCGGACAGTTGTGGGGCTTCTTCTCCAGGTGGGACAGCTTGTGGCGCAGCAGGTGGCAGTGACGCGAAAAGGTGCGCTGGCATACATCGCACCGGTTTTCCGGATTGGGTTCGCTCTTGTTACGGCGCCGTCGCCTGCCAGACTTGGACATCTTGGGCGGCTGCTCACCGTCCAGCGGCTCCACTTTGAGCTTGAAGTCAGCGTCGTTCCCATCTCCATCCTCATCGTCTTCCTCACCCTCCTCGTCGTCGTCGTCGTCGTCGTCATCGTCCAGGGCACTTTCGTCGTCGCCATAGTCACCGAAATGGTCCTCATCGCTGAGCGGCAGCTCTACCATGGCATGCAATGCCATGAACTCCTTTACACCCATTGGTGCCTCGTCCTCGCTGCCCACCAGCTGGCTTTCCTGCTTGATGCTTAGTTGGGAGTCGCCAACAGCTAGGGGCTCACCTGGAGGGTTTAAAGAATTAGATCCTAGTGGACTTTGGTAGCGAAAACACTTACGTTTCACCGGCGAATCACCGGAGCTCGCGATACGCGACTCTGCCTTTTCCCGCCGCCGTCGCTTCTTCTCCAGCTTTAGCTGCGTGGCCAGGCTAACTTCCTCGGCCTCCAGGCACGGCTCCGGCTTGATGTGCAGCCACAGTGCCTGCTTAGCCTCTACGTTATCCTCATCATCGTCCTCGTCCTCGTTGCTGGAAATGGGATTCGTATTGCATTGAAAGATGTCGCCCTCGTCATGGTCGTCTTCCTTCTCGTTGAGCAGCACTTCCGCCGAGACGAGCTCATCGCCCGCCGAGCTTTGCATGGTCGTCTCGTCCGCCGGTGGCCAAGTTTGGAAGGTGTCGTCTTCCAGGTGCCGGTGCTGGTTGCGCATGTGCCGCAGCAGATGATCCCGGCGACTGAAGGTGCGCTGGCAGTGGGCGCACTGCAGGCGAGCGGTCTGCTCGTGGCTGCGGGCCAAATGGCTGCGCAGCTGTCGAAGATGCGGGAAGTGCTGCGGACAAAACTTGCACTTGAACTCGTCGCCAGCTCCATCATGGCCCTCAGTTCCCTCTTTCGTCGCCGTCCTGTGCACCCGGTTGCGGTGCAGGCGCAGCTCCAGGCTGTTGAGGAACTGGTCGTGGCACATCTCGCACGGCAGCAGGGCCACCTGGTCGGTCTGGGTGCCCGCCTCGGCGCCCTTCGGCTTCAACTGCGGGAAGCGGTTGAGCAGGCCCACCAGGGAGCAATAGGAGCGCTCGGCGGTGCGCTTGAAGCGGTAGGCGTGGCGGGCCGCCTCTACGCAGGAGCCGCACATGTTTGACGGCATCCCGTCGTGTCGCTCGCACGGATGTAGCGTACACTCGTCCAAAATGCGCGCCAAGTTGGCGCCCAGTTCCAGTGGCCCGTCCGCGAAGATGAAGTGCAGCTCTCCGTCCTGGGAGGCGTCCTTAAGGCAAACGCGGCAGACGCGGTCCGCGTCAAGGGAATCCAGGGCGACCAATATGCCGCCCGCCGGCTGTGTCTCGGACTTGGGACCAGGATCGGGCTGCGGGTGCGGGTAGGGCGACGCCATGGCTGTAGTTCTTGTTGGGTGCATCAACAATTACCGCCACTGCTGTTGCATTTCCTTAATTTTCTTTTTTACCAATACAAGGCGTTTGTTGTGACCCCAAATGTGGTCATACTGGGTGCGCCGTTCGTCGTATGGCCGCGTACGGTCACATTCTGAGTCTAATCGATAAGCGGTAGCTTGCCGATGACTCGATTATGCTTTTTAAGCCAAACCCACTTTTTCTTAAATTTATCGATACATCATTTAAAATTAATTTAAAAACAACAGATTTAAGAATCAAAATTTATAAAAATATCCAAATATCCACACATTTAATTATTTACAAGATTCGTTATTCTAGAAATTGTCATTTTAAGGCTTCAATCTCCTTTCCTGCTCCCGCATCCACAATCAGCGTCAACTGTCCTTGTTTGGGATTTACCCAGGCAGCGGGAAACTCCTTGTCCTGATCCGCAAACACGCGCTGTATCGAAATTGGCACAAAAATCGTGATATTACCAAGCCTTTCCATAAAAACCAACTATTAACTGACCTTAACGACATTCGCTTTTCCTGCGCCCGTCACCACGAATGCCACATCCCTGGCATTGTTGATCAGCGGCAGGGTGAAGGTGATGCGCTCGGGTGGCGGCTTAGGAGAGTTCCGGATGGGAATCACCAGGCGTTGGGTCTCCTGCAGCGTGGCGGGCTGCTCCGGAAACAGGGAGCATGTGTGGCCATCGGGTCCCATGCCCAGAAGCAGCAAGTCAAACTGTGGCAGAAAGCCACTGCCCACTTGACTTCTGACCTTCGCCTCGTAGTCTGCGGCGCATTCGTCCAGCGACTTGGCAGTGTCAGCCGTGACGAACTGCGAGTCCCGGATGTCCGGCAACTGAGTCAGCCACTCGTCCCTGTAGGCGCCGTAGGTGGAGTCGCTGTTATCCTGCGGTACATAGCGCTCGTCACAGAAGAAGAATGTCCACTTGGCAGTGTTCAAATCTCCCGCTCTCGCCTTCAGAGCCTTCGTCAGCAGCTGGACCAGAGAGCCACCTATAATGGGGGACGGAATAAGGCACTTGACTTTGGAATGAGAATGGAAACACCTGACAAGGTCACCCTAAGTACGGCTTATCGGCACGCACGCTTGACCTGACCGGTGCGATCCTCACCCGAGAGTCCGACGTTGAACCTTTCCTGCCTGGCCAACGCCTCCTGGGAGCAGTGCTGTAAGAGATCGGCCAAACCCTTCACAAGCTGGGCCTCCGAGTCGGTCCGGATTACCTTTAGAGGTCGCTTTCGGTCGGGCATATTGGCGATAATGATAGTTATGTTTATATCAAAATATCAATATATCGATATTATTCTAATGATCACCATTTTTTGTTTGCTCAAATATCGATAAGGCGATATTTTTATTTGATATTTTTCGATATTTCTTATCTAGCTGATAAATGATCTAGTCGATATTTTGAACTGATATTTTATTTAGTATTATTTTTTGTTCGATACGATATTTTTTAAAATATCTGAAAACTCAAATATTGGCGATAATAAATCCGGATTTTGGCCGTGCTGCCAACTTGTTGTGCTATTATATCTTGTGTTATTTAATCTTGTTTATTTTGGCACCATTCGATAGTTTGCCCTCAGCTATCGATAGGCCTCTCGCAAACCGGTCACACTAAAAGTACAACCATCTAAAATATTTCACAGAATTGCGTTGCTTATTTTTTCGTACTAAAATTTGCAAATCTAAATTTCTCGGGCGGAACTATCCTCCGCCAAGCAGTAAATAGATCCAGAGATATCCCAACTCCGCGGCAAGCAAGCGGCGCATTGGGTTCGCTGCGCTGCGTTTCTTAACAAAGCAGATTCCCCAAAACACTGAACCCAAGCAAAACGTGTACGCGCGTGTTGACGGCAACAACAATTTGTAGACTCTTAGTTTCGTAAAAGTAAATAAGTGAAGTTAAGCGTATTCAAGATGCCAAAGCGCGGCGGTGGTGGTGGCCAGCGGTACAATAACAATGGAGGCGGCAATGGCGGTGGTGGCGGCGGCGGTGGCGGTGGACGTTATTCCTCGCTCAAAGACTTTGACGGTGAGTAAACGCAACATATCATATGTACTAACCACTGTCTTGATGGGTCACACACAGAGCTGGAGGATCACCAGCGCAGGAAGGATCGCAACAAGCGTCGCGTCAGCTTCAAGCCGCCACAGTTTCCGCACAACAAGAAGGATATCAAGCTGCGTCTCGACGATGTGCGTCGCTGGGACGAGGATGATGAAATGAACGAAATGACCACACAAGCCAGGGTAAGCATGCTGTCTAATATATATTTTAATCTGTTTTGTTAATTAATATATTGGTTCCCGTAGGAACGTCCAGCTTCCCGGCGTCGCGGCTCACCCATACCGCGCGGCAGATTCGGCAAACTGATGCCCAACAGTTTTGGCTGGTACCAAGTGACGGTGAGTGCCCAGTGCCGCCCATATAAACACGACAATTGCTGCGTAAGCCATATAGACGGTGGTGCTATATCTATATGGAGCAGATTTACAATTTGAACTATTTTAAGTTCCTTATTAACTTGTTGTCACGGCACGCATGTGATTCGTATCGCAATTGTCGTGTTTATTGTCTGGCTGTTATTTAGATACTAGCTTAAAGATCTCTCTCTTTCGCATCTACTGGTGACTTAAGGTCACTACCAAACGAATCTCATCGTAAACCAAGAATTTAGAGAACCCAAAGTTGCATCTTTCAGGCTGTGCTGGTTGTTTTTTTGTTATTTGTACACATTCCTCGAGCATGCGGGTATTGGGCGCCCTCTGTGCTCGTTACCCGTTGTGTTTATTAATTAATTTCACTCGTAAAAATCGTAAAGCAAACAAGCACATTTTCAATAAACGCCAGACTGGATCTGGATAGTGGTTATGATGGGCAAAAGGGGGGCCGCAGAGATTACAATTGCAGGCAAAGGCACAGGCACACAGGCAGAATAAATATTTATGGATGGCTAAACTCTGTCGGCCAGAGTGCCCGACTGCCTGCCTACCTGTTACCTTTGCACTGCAGCTGGCACACTCTCTCAGCCTCTCTGCCTCTCTTTTCTATCCCCTTGGGAGTTCGAGAGGTCGGGAGGCTGTGGGTTATAGCTAATAGGTGAATGAGTGCCTCCACCAACACCACAAGCGCCAACGGCTATTCGCTATCTCCCCGCGGTGTCGTAAATGGCGTAAAGGCCCTAAAAGCTAGCCAGTTTAGGAATGCCACAGCTAATGGCAGTGCCTTGTTTTTAGGCCTTCATTTCATCGACAGCCGGCAGACGGTGAAGACGTTAAGAGTTCTTTACATACACGCATTACTTGCTGAATCTCAAGAGGTCCGATTAGGGCCCCTTATCAGCCGGCAACGATTAGATGTGCGATTAAGTTTTGCCCGGGAAAACCAGCTACTACGAAGAGTCGACAGCAACAATGGCCACCCTTGGCGCCTGGGACTACACCATCCTCGCCGTGGTGATGATCATTTCGGTGGCCATTGGCATCTACTATCGCTTTGTGGGCGGCAAACAGAGCACTACCACCGAGTATTTGCTGGCGGACCGTTCCATGGGCGTGGCTCCGGTAGCCTTTAGCCTGATGGCTAGCTTCATGTCGGCCATAACCATATTGGGTGTATCGATGGAGAATTACCAGTATGGCACCATGTTTGTCCTCATCAATCTATCGTATGTGGTATCCACACCGGTGGCCGCGTATCTCATCATTCCGGTCTTTTATCGCCTGAAAGCGGCCAGCGTTTACGAGTATCTGGAATTGCGGTTTGGCTACGCCACCCGACTGGCCGCCTCGCTTAGCTTTTCGCTGCAAATGATCCTCTACATGGGCATTGTGGTGTATGCGCCGGCTCTGGCCTTGGAGGCTGTCACCGGACTCAATCAGGTCTTCTCCATTGTGATCGTGGGAGTTGTGTGCACTTTCTACGCTACACTTGGCGGCATGAAGGCTGTCCTCATCACGGACATTTACCAATCGCTGCTGATGTTTGCCGCCGTCTTTAGTGTGATCATTTGTGCCTGGGTCAAGGCCGGCAGCTTGGGTGAAATCTGGCGTGTGGCACAGGAGAATGGACGCATCGATTTGTCCAACTTTAGTGTGGATCCCACGGAACGGCACACTTGGTTCACTCAGATACTTGGCGGCAGTGCCACATATTTGGCCATTTATGGCGTTAATCAGACACAAGTCCAGCGCCTGATGACAGTGAGGAGTTTGAGTGCCGCCCGAGCTGCGTTGTGGTGGTGCCTGCCCATCTTGTGCCTGTTGAGCCTTAGCACCTGCTTCTCCGGACTGTGCATCTATTGGTATTATCGCGACTGTGATCCGGTGCTGGAGGGACGCGTCAATTCACGCGATCAAGTGATGCCGCTCTTCGTGGTGGACACCATGGGCGAGTACACTGGCCTTGCGGGGCTCTTCGTTTCGGGCATCTTCTGTGCCAGCCTCTCAACCATCAGTTCGATCATCAGTTCGCTGGCTGCCGTCACGCTGGAGGATTACCTGAAGCCGCTGGTGCATCGCTTTGGCGAGCGAACGCTTACGGATCGCGAAACGCTGTGGTACTCGAAGCTGTTGTCGCTGTTCTTCGGTGCCCTCTGCATTGGCATGGCCTTTATGGCGGGCTCAATTGGTGGATTGCTGCAGGCGGCCCTGTCGATCTTTGGCATCATCGGTGGACCGCTCCTGGGACTCTTTACGCTGGGCATGTATGTGACCAAGGCGAATGAGAAGGGAGCCATTGGAGGACTGCTCATTTCGTTGGCTTTCTGCTTTTGGATTGGTTTTGGTCAACCAAAACCGGTGCCCCAGAGTTTGGACATGTCCACAGCAGGCTGTCCGCTGGACAGGAGCTATGTCAAAGACATTTTCTTCGAGGCTGCAAAGGCGAAGGCGGAGCAAGAGGAGCACTTTTTCTACCTTTACCGCATCAGTTACATGTGGTATGCTGCCCTGGGCTTTGTGATTGCCTTCTTTGGCGGCTGGCTTCTGTCCTGGCTGTTTGCTTTGCTCAACTGGGACAGCAATCGTCATATCTATCAGGATGCGGACTGTACACTGATCAAGCATGATCTCTTTGTGCCGCCAATTGCCAAGCGACTGCAGCGACGCCAGATGCCGCGTCTGGTGATTACAGCTACGAGTTCGGAAATTGGTGGCATTTCGGTGGATGCAGCGCCGCGGCTGGATGAGATCGAGTGGGAGAAGCACAAGGATGTGGCGTAGCAAGGAGGGAAGCACTGCCTGAAGTCCTTCTTTGTGTAGTTAACCCCTTTAACCCCAATCAAAACAATCCTTCAGTTCTTTCTTTTTTTTTTGGCACACATTTTTATTAAGTGAACTTTGGCTTTAACATTCCGCCGCAATAAACGAGCTTACTCATCACCTCAAAACCTCGACTGTCCGAGTGTCATTAGGCGAAGGCCTCCTTCTGATCGACTGCGTCGTAATAGTTGCGACCCTGGGCAAGCTGATAGAGGGCCAGGAGACGTACCAGTTCCTTGTAGGTGAGCGTATGCAGTGCCCGACGATCGGCGGTATATACACCAGCGGCTTGTAGCTCCTTCACCAGAGTGTCAAACTGCTCCTCGGTCCTCTCCTCGCTGTCGGACTGATGTCTGGGTGCAATTTTGGCGACAAACTCTGAGGCCTGCGGTGTGTTGCGGTGTTCCTTGGTCAGCGACTGTTCCATGGAATCCAAAGCCGTAAGTTCCTGATCGTCGTTGGTCATGGGCCAGGCCTGGGCCAGGCAAATGCCAAGGATCAAGAGAAGGATGCTTCGCGGAATCGGATTCATGTCTGTGTCCGTCAAGCTGGGGTTTCAAACTGTCTGTCTTTGCCTCGACTGTCGATCCGTCGATCGTGTGGCCTCAACTTGGGGTGCGCTCCAATTTCTATAGGCGAGCGCTCTTTAACCAGATGGGCTCCCTTGGGGCACAGTGCTGTCCAGCTTGGGTCTAGCTATTTTCATAGCATTGCAGGGCATTCTACATTTTTGTTGGAAACTTTGCAAAGCATTAAAGGAGTCATTTTAGATCGTATAAATTATGTATATTCTTGATTAGCAGTCGATCTAGTTATGTTCTCTGGAAATAAAAGATTTGTAAATGTTTTTCAAAAGGTGCTATATGGTTAAAATAAAAAATGACAAAATTCTTAAGTTTTCATAAAATTTTAATTTAAAATAAAATATGTTGGTTTGTTAAAATCATAAAAAATAAGCAAAATTAGCCTTTCAATTTGAAATGAAAGCTTATTTTGGATTGGTTATAATATTAAAAAAAACTTTAATTTTTATTTATAATATTTTTAATATCGGTAAATAATCGATTATTGAAAAATGTTTATATTTCTGGTCTTTTTGAGGCATAATATAATGACTTTGATTTGATTAAAAATATCGATTATTATTAATTATTAACCAATTTGTATATTTCTGGTCGTTTTGAGGCATAATATGACTTTGATTTGATACAAATATCGATAAATAATCTATTGTTAAATTTTTTTATATTTATGGTAATTTTGAGGCATAATATGATAACTTTGATTTGATCTAAAATATTAATAAATAATTGTTTATTGATTTCTTTTTTAATTCTGGTCTTTTTGAGTCATAATATGATGACTTTGATTTGATCTAAAATATCGATAAATAATCGATTATTGAAAAATGTGTATATTTCGGGTCTTTTTTGAGGTATAATATGAAATTGATTAACAAAAGTCATATATAATCCTATTTGCCATAAAATCTATAATTAATTAAGCATAAAATATAACCAACAAATGGGTATAATTTTTCAAATAATTAAAATTACCAAAAATAGAGAAAAATTTGCTAGATAATTTGTATTTTAAATTGAATATAGAAAAAAAAACTAGTGTTAATGAATTCTTCACTTAGTTGCAATAAATTTCAAATTTGAACTCCAGATTTAATTAAAAACTGGAAAAGTATACAATCTTTGGCTTTCCAAAGTTCACTTTCTTTCTTGTTCCACTAAAATTCCATATTTTTTGAGTCAAAAGTTATCAGAAATTATTATAGTTAAAGGGAAACACTGTGTGGTTTTGATTTATTTAATAACTTAAAAGATATGTATAAGGCAAAACACGATCTATATAAATTTGTTGCTTAAACTTTTTCTTCCAGTGCCATTTCCCGTCAAAATGTGACAATTTAAAGCGCAAAGTGAGTGGCCAGCACTGTCAACGTTGATTGAAAAGTCAGTGTAGGGTCGCTCGAAATTATTTTATCTGCACATGCAGCACAATCTGAGGCAGGCAGAAGAGCCAGAGGCAAGGCAACCCCTCTGGATGTCTGGCTTTCGGCATATGTTCTTCTCTCTCTCCCATGTCCCCATGTTTATTAATTGCCTGTGAGAGCTTTCGTTTGATTTCGCTTTCGCTTCTTTCGTTCTTTTTTTCGTTATTTTTTTCGTACATATTCCCCATATATATATATTGCTTGTCTCTCCGATTCCCATTCAATTTATCTGCGCAGTTGGGACAGTGGATTCTCGTCTCTGTTTTCTATTTTCTGCATAGTTTGCTGTCAGACGACCGCCCCCTTAATAATCTTATCTGTTCTTATTTGTTTGGACTCTTTTGGATGAGCTATTACGAGGAGCTGTTTTTACTGACATTACATTAAATTATCACTCTTAGAGTTATATATTTCTGGAAATTATCCAATGATTGCTTAAGAATAGCTTTGAAAAGTTGTAGTAGACTTTAAGATATTTGTATATTGGAGATTTTGTAGGTTATTCAGGTCAGTCGCTTCTTGGGATTCTTTTCTGGGAAAAGTATATTGCAGATTTTACTAGTTTGCCGAAATACAGTTCCTGCTTCGTTTTATTTTTAAAGAAAATTTTATTCTTTGTATTTAATTCGATTTGATCGATAAAAACTATTAACTAGGCATCTGTATTGATGGTAAAATTTCGATATCATATCGAAAACATCATAGAGTTTGACTTATCGAACTTAAATATATCGATATAATCAAAAGTATCAAGCAAATATTGAAAANAGCTATTACGAGGAGCTGTTTTTACTGACATTACATTAAATTATCACTCTTAGAGTTATATATTTCTGGAAATTATCCAATGATTGCTTAAGAATAGCTTTGAAAAGTTGTAGTAGACTTTAAGATATTTGTATATTGGAGATTTTGTAGGTTATTCAGGTCAGTCGCTTCTTGGGATTCTTTTCTGGGAAAAGTATATTGCAGATTTTACTAGTTTGCCGAAATACAGTTCCTGCTTCGTTTTATTTTTAAAGAAAATTTTATTCTTTGTATTTAATTCGATTTGATCGATAAAAACTATTAACTAGGCATCTGTATTGATGGTAAAATTTCGATATCATATCGAAAACATCATAGAGTTTGACTTATCGAACTTAAATATATCGATATAATCAAAAGTATCAAGCAAATATTGAAAAATTGTATTTAAATTTTAAAGAAAACTTTATTCTTTATATTTAATTCCATTTGATTGATAAATACTATTAACTAGGCATCTATATTGATGGGAAAATTCCGATATCATACCTAAATATATAGAGTTTGACTTATCGAACTTTAACTAATCGATATTGTCAAAAATATTATGAAAATTTTGAAAATTGTATTTAAATTATTTAAAATTTGATTAAAGTTGTTTAAACGTCTTTAAAATTATGGTTTAAACTGAGTTGGTGATATATATTAATATATTAATATATTAATTTGTAGCTCAAACATTAACTAGGCATCTATATTGATATCAAAATTCCGATTTCATATCGAAAATAACATACAGTTTGACTTATCGAACTTAAATATATCGATATAATCAAAAGTATCAAGCAAATATTGAAAAATTGTATTTAAATTTTAAAGAAAACTTTATTCTTTATATTTAATTCCATTTGATTGATAAATACTATTAACTAGGCATCTATATTGATGGGAAAATTCCGATATCATACCTAAATATATAGAGTTTGACTTATCGAACTTTAACTAATCGATATTGTCAAAAATATTATGAAAATTTTGAAAATTGTATTTAAATTATTTAAAATTTGATTAAAGTTGTTTAAACGTCTTTAAAATTATGGTTTAAACTGAGTTGGTGATATATATTAATATATTAATATATTAATTTGTAGCTCAAACATTAACTAGGCATCTATATTGATATCAAAATTCCGATTTCATATCGAAAATAACATACAGTTTGACTTATCGAACTTAAATATATCGATATAATCAAAAGTATCAAGCAAATATTGAAAAATTGTATTTAAATTTTAAAGAAAACTTTATTTTTCGTATTTAATTCGATTTGATTGATAAATACTATTAACTAGGCATCTATATTGATGGGAAAATTCCGATATCATATCTAAATATATAGAGTTTGATTTTTCGAACTTTAACTTATCGATATTATCAAAAGTATCGCCCAAATATTGGAAAATTGTATTTAAATTATTAAAAACATGATTAAAGTTGTTTGAACCTATTAAAATTATTGTTTAAAACTATATATTTAACAAATTTATGATTTACAGCTCATACATATATCTTAGAGTATAAAATATGGATTTATATGTGATAGTTCGTATTAAATATCGATAAAATATGGTTTTTCCTACATTTTCCATCATCTTTAATAGAGTTAAGGCGGGATATTTTTACCTTGTACAAGTGCTTGCCCAAAAACCTCTCTACCTAAAAGCTAATAGAATCTATATGTATATAGAATTCCCCTTATTTTGGTGTTGAATTTTAAGTGTTGTCTACCTTGAGGCGCTTTTGGTCTTGAAAGCTTTTTCCCTGGCCAAGAATTTCACACTTTGTATTCAAAGATTCACTTGCGCATAAATTATTGCTAAGCAAAATCAATGCTAAGCAAAGTAATTATTATTTTTTGTTATTATTCATATTATGGCTTGATGATGATGATGATGATGATGGTGATAATGATGATAATGATGATAATGATGATAATGATGATAATGAGTGTGTCTGCGTTGTGCTCTTGACTGACAAGAGAACAACTAGATTGTCAAGCCGCTTGTAACGACCTGGCCAGCAGCGGCGATATTGATAATTTGCAAATTTCGAATTGCAAATCACAACTGGCAGTCGTAGTTGCAATTTGCAATTTGCATTTTCCTCAATGCTTTCCCAGCTGGCATACTACATACTACACGATCTGGTCTATATATAAGCTATATCCCCTCCATACGTGTGAATGGAATGCCATGGAATGCTTATTCCAAAAAGACACAATGACTGATCGGTGCTAATGACGGCAAAAACGTGCCGCCCCCCCGACTCTTGTTAGTCATTCGCATAAAAAAAAAACACAACACAAAAGGCTGTGATAACAACTTAGAGTGTGGCCTAGAGAGTGGCCAAAAACAGACGCAACTGACTCATATAGTGTGTGTTTTTGTGTGTGTTTGAGGGGGGTAAAACCCAACCCCCCTAAGAGCTTCCCCTAATCAGAATCACCTCCTGGCTCCGTTCACTGCCCCCTTGTGGATCGCCTGATGTCATCGGCCAGTAATGCGTTGGATCGCTCTTCTCTTATCGCGCCAATTGAACTGGCAGGTTGCCCTTTTCAGGCCACTGTCCATCAGTCCATCTGTGGTACAGAGAAAATCTTCAGAAATTCAAAAGATCTCTTAGAGAACTTTTTGTGAAATCAAAGCAATAACTTAATATTACAAATGTAACCTACTTGATGCCTTAAAACTAACTTAGCTGGAAGGCAAAGCTATTTTTTAGGTAGGGAATCTTTGGAAAATTAAAAGATCTTTTAAGGAACTTTTTGGAAACCATAACTTAACATTACAAATGTAACTTACTTGATGCCTTAAAACTAATTAAGCTGAAAGGTATAGCTAATTTTTAGGTAATATCGAAAGTGTTATTCTTAAACCTAACCACTTTTATTTCCTACTCACCAACTTTGTTTAATTATGAACTAATTTCATATTAAAGTTCTTAATTAACTTGTCAATTATGATATTTAAAGACCCTAAACTTTATAGTTTTCTCGGGATAACAGTTTATGATATAATTTTAATACCCATTTTGATCTGTTTAAAAAAACCTACGGGGAAACGGGGGCTGCATGTAGCCACTTGCTATTTATATTTCACCAACTTTGTTTAATTATAAACTAATTTCATATTAAAGTTTATAATTAACATGTTAAAGATGATATTATAAAGCCCTAAACTTTATAATTTGCAACGGAAAAACGTTTATGATATCATTGTAATACCCATTTTGATCTGGTTTAAAAAACCTAAGGAAACGGGGGCTGTATACCCTTTCATAGTCAAGTAAAATCGAAGTCATATATATATACGCATATATATATATAAATATAAACGCATAAATATGATGGATGAATCAGAAAATATAAACTCCAAGTAGAATTCTCCAAAAGAAAACAAAAAGTAAACAAACAAAAGAAAAAAACAAGAGAGAACCTCTTTTGTCTTTAGACTCTAGACGTAATTCTACGTACTTGTCATGAGTATATATAGAGTATATAGAATAACCGATTTGTAAAGAAAAGAATAAACTATAAGTTGTTTAGCTAGAACTTGGGGAAAAAACTGGATACTTGCTTGGGTTGCTGGAAAATCCAAATGAGTTGATAGATTTAGCGTTTCAACAATTTATTGCGAAATTGGAATTCAGGCGCATAACAATTAATAATTATTACTCGTTAACAGCTCTTAACTTGATTCATTCATATATATTATAATTATATATTATATGCTATATATTATTCGCTGTTTTGTTCTTATTCACAACACATTCTCGCACACACACACACACAATCACAGCATAACAACACTCCACACGCACACACCAATGTTGGAATTATTTCAACAACAATTCAGAGTGTGTAAAAAAAAAAGTAGTTTGAAAGTAAATTAAAATTTTTTGGCAGCTCAGCTTCTGGCTACTAAAACTAAGAACACCATTTACTCCTCCGGCTCCTCGTGGTTGGTGGTGGTCACCGTCTTCTCCTGATGCGTGCTGGTCGTTGTGGTGCGCGTCAGTGTAAAGACACCAGTGGTGCCCACCTCATCCAAAGGCTGGGCAATAATGGTGGATGTGGTGCTCTAGAAGAGGTGTAGGAACCACACATTAGTTTGGTCTGAAAAACCGGTTCAAGGTTACCGAAACTTACGCCATTTTTGGTCTCCTCGGGGCTCCAGGAGCGCTTGTCATCCAGATCCTTTGAGCAACAACCTCCCATGGTGGCTTAATGTGTGCGTGCTAGTCTATATATCCTAGGGACTCCTTGCCACCTGCTTGAATCTCTGCCCAGGGACCACTCTTGATTGTTGTTGCTTCAACTCCGCACGTCTGCCAGCGAATGGTGAGCCGTTCACCGGTGTTTCCAGTCGCAGCCCAACCCGAATCCGAATCCGATTCGGATTCGGAATCGGAATCGGAATCGGAATCCAACGACGACATTGCCGTTCGCTGTTGCGGCTGACGTTGCCGCTGGGAGTCGGTCGTCACAGAGCTTCTCCATATCAATTCTAGAAATATGTCTCGGCGCAAGCTTGTATATTTTGTATTGTGTGGTGGGGAATACAATAAATAAAGTATAGGTATTGTATATATAGTATATATACCTATATACAGCTTGCAGTTTGCTTGGGAAAATAACAAAGCAGGAAGGGGAGGGAGTCACAGTTACCGATCATCTTAATTTTCTGAAAAGGTTCTTAACATTTTCTATCATCTATCCTATCATCAATAGAAATTCTCGGGTAGGTTCTATGTTCATTTGATTCCCAATCTTAACACAAAGGATGAGGCTTTTCTTGACTGATTCACTCAGATGCAATGTTCTAATTTTGTCAACTGATGATTTCATTCAGATAGAGAGGAAGGCAATAATGATAAAGTTTTGTGACTAGTTCTCATTTCACAAAAAAAAAAAATAAAGACAAAATTCCTTGTCTTGTAAATAAACAAAGAGCATTTTTAACTTAATAAGTTCAGGCAATATTATTATCTAGCAAGATAAAAGGCTAAAGAAATCTAAAAACGGAACATAAGTTTGAAAACTATATAGTAAAATTTATAGGAAATTAAGGGAGAGAGAGTTAAGAGTTAAGGCAAAACCTGTCCAAGGGTTAACTCTATATTATATTTCCCCAGAAACAAATTAAAACTAGGGTTAAGAACTGTGCCTTATAATATGGACTATCCAAGGGTTAACCCTTTATTATATTCCCCAGAAATTAAACAAGTTAAAACTAGGGTTTCCAAGGGTTAACCCTATATTATATACCCCAAAAATTAAACAAGTTAAAACTAGGGTTAAGACCTATGTCTCATAACGTAGGCTTTTCACAGAATATATACTATATTATATTTCCCAAAAATTAAACAAGCTAAAACTTAGGTTAAGAACTGTGTCTCATAACGTAGGCTTTCCAAGGGTTAACCCTATATTATATACCCCAGACATTAAACAAGTTAAAACTAGGGCTAAGAAAAGTGTCACAACGTAGGCTTTCTATAGAATATATACTATATTATATTCCCCAAAAATTAAACAAGTTAAAAACTAGGGTTAAGACCTATGTCTCATAAAGTAGGCTCTTCACAGACAAGAGACCAAAATAATAATAACATCCTAATGCCGGTAATAAATAAATTTATCGCATTAATGCGCAATGAATGAGTGGGATGGATGGGGCGGTACCGGGACTTATCTTGTTGATATATAAATAGTGTGTCATTGTCGTTGTTGTCGTTATATGGATCATTCACACGATCATCATTTGAATGCGTCGGCACATAAAATACATATAATATACATATATAAAGCAGGAAAGACTGTACTGCTTGAAAGTGATCCCATAAATTGAATTACTTTCCACTGATTCTTTTGTGTATTTACCCATGACTGGATGGGTACAGTTTGCTTATAGACCAACGATTAGATATCGCCTAGTACATGGCCCAATAATAGCCAAGTGACCGATATTGGTATCTCTGACCTTGGCATGGGAGTGGGCTTGGATGGAGTGGGCTTGGAGTGCCCTGGTGTTTGGTGTTGTCTCTGTTTATCCTCACTCTCACTGTCACTCTCCGTCTCATAATTAAATCACTGACAATTCCACTGATAAGAGGGGGCCCCAGAGCTCCATGGCGACCGCTTCGTGAGTATAATTAGGTGACATGTCCATAGACTCGGATATGAATGGCATGCAAATTGGCGGGCGTTCCACTAATTCACCTATCGTAATTGGGTGCAATATGACGAGTGAACAGAGGCAATTACCGATAAGTGGATGGTTGGATGGATGGATGGATGGATGGATGGATGGATGGATGGTTGGTTGGGTGGGTGTAGAGCACACACCCTACTCTCTGTTTCACTCATGTGACTGGAATTTTGCAAAATGTGTGGAAAGGGTTATCAAAAATTGCCTTAATCTGTTGCATAACTGTAATTGTTCCTAATAATCGATAAAGTTATCGATAAAATAGATAAAATATTGGAAATGATAAAGTTTATTATAATTTTTAGTAATGTTAAATATGTCATAATTTTTAGCACGACGAATTGCATAGGATATAATTTTATACTTTGAATTGTTTCTAATAATCGATAAAGTTATCGATAACATTGATAAAATATTAGAAATGTTGAAGTTTATTATAATTTTTAGCACTACAAATTGTATAGGACATCATTTTATACTTCGAATTGTTCCTAATAATCGATAAAGTTATCGATAACATTGATAAAATATTGGAAATGTTGAAGTTTATTACAATTTTTAGCACTACAAATTGTATAGGACATCATTTTATACTTAGAATTGTTTCTAGTAATCGATAAAGTTATCGATAACATTGATAAAATATCAGAAATGTTAAAGTGTATTATAATTTTTAGCACTATAAATTGTATAGGACATAATTTAATACTTTGAAGCATTTTAAATAATTATTCCTCTCCTTTTTCCACAAAATGTAATATTTAACGGTCAATTTGGTTATCGAAAAAATCGAATTTAATTTATCGATTTAATCAATTAATCAGCAGAGCTTTTTAAGTTCGTTATATGATTATATTCGAGACCACTGTCCCATTTATTGCTTTTCCAAAACCTAAAAAGTGTTACCGCTCTGGTACGTGCTCCTTCAAGGTGAGACTTTTGGGACTATCTCTGGCTCTTCCACTCCCCATTGATAGAGCGCACAAAGTCAGTCACAAAAGTGGAGCATTTCGAGCAAATAAAACCATAACAGGGCGCAAACACACACCGGGGCTTCGTCATGCGTTGACAGAAGATGACATAACTGAAGCGTTATCGGGGGCTATATAGAACAAATAAATCTCATCTCTATAAATCTTTCTTTCCTTTCCAGATTCACAATGGACAAATCTACGACAAGGAGACTCTCTTGCGCGCCCTAATGGCTGCCATGTCGCCGCATGTCTTTATACCACAATACTGGCGTTCGGAACGCAGCAGCGTCATCTTCTTTACGGACGACTACGAGGTGGCCGAGCGTATCCAAAACTTGGGTAGAAATGCCCAACTACCGGATGGTTTTCGATTAATGCCGCGCGTGCGCAGTGGCATACCGCTGGTGGCCATGGACGACAATCTCAAGGAGAAAATGAAAGTCGTGATGGCCAAGCGCTACAATATACAGACCAAGGCCCTGGATCTATCCCGCTTTCATGCTGATCCCGATATGAAGCACATCTTTTGTCCGCTCTTTCGCACGAACGTAATGAGCACCGCCATAGACATTATATGCGAGAATATACCCGATCTGGAGGCCCTTAATCTTAACGATAACTGCATGTCCAGCATGGAGGCGTTCAAGGGAGTGGAGAAGCGACTTCCCCACATTAAAATTCTCTATTTGGGAGACAATAAGGTGAGATGTCTCTCTTTTGTTTCTCGTTCCTCAGCCTAAACCAAAATTCTTGCTTTTACAGATTCCATCGCTGGCCCACCTGGTGGTGTTCCGGAATCTAAACATTCTGGAGTTGGTGTTGAAGAACAATCCGTGCCGTTCCCGCTACAAGGACACCCAGCACTTCATCAGGTATACTATGGTGTGATCAGTTCGCTTCTAACCTTTCTAGAGGATGCTGCCGCATAGAGTCAACTCGACGTGGGAGTCGCCGCGTCGGGAGAGTCACAGAGGAATTAAGGAGATAAACCATATATTATATTCCATATTATTCTGTTGCCTCCGTTTCTGTTCTTGTTTTTAGAAGCGTATGCGCTGCCGAGTTGTGGTCACATACAGAAAACCAGGATGAGCCTGTAGTCCTTGGAAAGGCCTTCAGTCTTCAGGCTTTTTGTTTTTTTGTCACAAAAAACCGATTGAGCAGGCAAAGGCACTTTGGATTAAGAAGCTTTCAGAAAAAGAGCCTGCCTACAAAGCTAAAAGCGGCAGTTTTGGTGGATCAGAGTTGATTTGGGCAGGGCACTAAAAAAAACAACAAAAAAAGAAAAGAAAAAATACAAAAAAGAAAAAAAATAAAATAAAAAAAACAAAAAAGTAAAAAAAGAAAAGAATAACAATTTTGAAACCAAGCAAAAGTACAGTTCAACCAAACAACAGTATGGCAACGCCAAACAAACTACACACACACACACGCACACACGTACCGTATACCGCTCGAACTTCCTCTGAGGCAGGCGAACATGCATCAGTCCCAAGCAGAGCAGCAACAACAACAACTAAGCAATGCATAATGTAAACAAAAAAAATATATAGAAGTAGCTATCGATAACAATCCACCGACCCACCCACCGTGCACCCCGCTGCAACACATACGGGCACACGCACACAGCCGCCCGAGCGTGTCCTGTCATGCGCACGCGTGCCATGCTGTGTTGTCGTGTTGCTTCATGTTGCTTTCGCGGCGGCTGCCGAGAAGAGGAGGCGAAGTTGGAGGCGGAGCAGTGAGGTGTTGGGTGCGCAGCGACCAGGCAGCAGGACAATGACCAACAGAGAGAAAGAAAGAGAGAGAGAAAGAGGAGAGATTACTTTGACACAAACCTGACCCAAAACTTGACCCTGAGACGGACTAGGACTGAGCACACTGCTGGCGCCAGCGACTGCAACGTGAAAAAGCTGTAAAAAGTTGTATTGCGAGCCGTTTACAGTTAAATTTTGTGCGGTTTTTGTTTTGGGCGCATGCTTCGCCTGCGGATGCGATGCGCGTGTCACGCACGATACAACACGCACACAAATACAAACACAAACACACGACGATCGAACATGTTTGAACTGAAGTGATGGAGCAGCCAGCTTTGGCTTGCGTTTTGCTTGGTTTTACACTGGAAAAAAAAATAAAAAAAAAACAAACAAGAAAAAATTAAAAGAAAAAAACAAAAAAAGTAATATAAAAAAAAAAGAAAAAAAAAACCTTAAAGATGCCACCTGCACACGGCACAATGCCCTGTTCAAAATCTACTCTGTTTCCACCTGCATTCCGAGTCACTTCAAATGCTTCCAAAAAGGCGCACAATGGCCGCCAACGACCAAGTGCCTCTGCCTCTTCAGCCGAACCAAAGCTCTAAAGTGAGCTAAGTCGAGTAAGAAAGAAAATATAAGCACACACAAGGAGCTGGGCAATTCCTGGGTTTCGTCTGCAACTCACGCAGGGCATGCTCCACACCAAAGAACTTATTTAATTATTATTTCTCGCTATTTAAATCGCATATCAACAATCTTCATCGCACGACCGAAACTATCCGCATCGAAACTATTTGCAGCGAAACCCGTCGCAAGTTTCCCAAACTTCTCAAGTTGGTAAGTCAAGACATAGGATCAGGCTTAGATCTGGTTCTATGCAAAGGGAATTTAAAGATTAAGATAAGTAACGCCATAAGGAAGTTAGAGAGAAGAGAGTGAGCTTTAGGATCAGCTGTTTTTTTTTTCTCGAATTTATGAGCGTTATGCATCTTATTTCTTTCTATTTAGTCTTAGGTCTCTTTCCCTCATAGATATAAAGGGAGTAAAGCTCTAATTGGAGTAACCTAGAGTAACCTCACCACTTACACCTACCTTCTTCCTCATAGTCCTCTAGCTTTACCTAAAAAATGTATTTAATGGAACTTGGTATAGCTTTTGTAAACAAATCTTCAAGATCTCCAAGTTCCTTGATATTTTTAAGGCAACCTTAGAAGTTTAAGACTTACATTTTATAATAAACATCACTCTCCATTAGTTCTATTACTAAATTTGTACTAAAATTAAGGCACACCTTCCTGATTAATCCCTTAAGTCCTTGCCCTATAGATCTCTATGATACTACATCATATCTGAACCTATCCCCAACTTGCTTAACAAACTCTCCTAATTAATCCCTTACCTCATATCCATATCTATTTAAATCTATCGTAACCCTTCTTAAACCCTTAAAATCTAAACCAAAAATCACTTTGTGCAGGATGGCGAGACCCTGGGACCACAGATTGATTTCGATCTCACTGATTCGGGACGTATGCCCGATACGAAGGCCTCTTTCTTGTGCGACAATGCCGGAGCCGAGATTGTGCGCCAGTTTTTGGACCAATACTTTCGTATTTTTGACTCGGACAACCGTCAGGCATTGCTGGATGCCTACCACGAGAATGCCATGCTCTCCATAACGATGCCTTCGGCCAGTCAGGCGGGCAGGTGAGTGTTCCCACAATTGATGTTCCTTTCGCTGTGTTTTAATTCCTTTTTTTTACTTGCAGACTGAACAATTTCTGGAAGTTTAATCGCAATTTGCGCCGGGTGGTCAACAATGATAGGGATGACCACCGCACACGACAGCTAAAGTACGGACGTCTGGCCTGCGTGTCCACGTTGGACGAGTGGCCGCGTACGCAGCATGAAAGGCGCACCTTTACCGTTGACCTGACCATTTTCAATGTAAATTTAACTTAATCTCGAATGTATTTTAAGCTAATTTGTGATAATTTCTTCAGACTTCAATGATGGTCTTCACCGTGACTGGGCTATTCAAGGAGCTGAGCCGCGATACCGGCAATTCCAGCTACGATCTGCGACACTTTGCCCGCACCTTTGTTGTGGTGCCGCAGAACACCGGCTATTGCATTCGAAATGAGACCATTTTCGTGACCAGTGCCACGCATGAGCAGTCACGTGAATTTAAGCGCTCGCAGCATCAACCGGCTCAAGGAGCCGTTGCATCCACAAGTGCCGCTGCTGCGGCTGCCGCTGCCGCCGCCGCTGCTGCTGCCGCTGTGGCAGCAGCTAGCTCCTCAACGGGATCAACTCTGCAAGGTCGTCTCAATCCCGGAGGTGTGAGCAATGTGACGAATGTGGCCATTTTGCCAGGATCCCCATTGGGTGCCACCAGTTCTGTGACCACCACTGGTGGAGCTCCTGCAGTGCCGGCCATAGCGCCTGGTGCAGTTGCTCACGATGAAAACACAAAAATGCAAATGATTCAGGCCATGTCTGCTCAGAGTCAGATGAATGCGGCCTGGAGTCGCAAGTAAGTTTGAAGCCAAGCCGAAGCAGTTACGAAATTCGAAAAAATTCGATGTATATTGATATAATTTTCTCTTTTTCTCTTACAGATGCCTGGAGGAAACCAATTGGGACTACAACCATGCCGCCTATGTGTTCGAGAAGCTCTTTAAGGATAACCAGATACCACCCGAGGCCTTTGTGAAGTAAATGCATCAGATGAATGCATAGTGCAAGTGCAGAAGGAGCTCCTGCTGCTCCGAAGCAGTTACATTAGGGAAAAACATAATGAAAAGCAGAATAGTAATAGAGACACAAGAATAGAAAAAAAAAAAACTGAGAAGAAGACAGGTGACCGGACACAGAGCAGAATCTACACACCTATTTTCGAGCAAGCCAGAGATTCGTTGATATATAGTGTTAATGATACTGTACATGTACACAACTTTTTTTGTTTTTTTGTTTATACTATTTCTTATCATTGTAATAAGACGGGAGCATGCGTGTGAGCATAGGCTGGCCAGTCCGGCTTATCGCACTCGCAGGCACTCTTGCAAAACCCAACGGGCTTTGGATAGGTTTATTTATCTCGCCTTTAAGTTCACTCTCTGGCCCTCTTTAGTTTTGTAAAAATTGTTGCATTAAAAAGCTAAGAGTAAAAAAATATATATATATCTAACACAAAACTTAAAGAAACGTCTCAAACCGAGAGTGTTTGAGTGCCGTCAGTCGCCCCTCCCAATCCTTAACTCCCTCCCTCCCAAAAGTAGCCTTAATAACAAACGTAATTAATTAGAGAAGAAAAACAAACAAACAAAAAACTTGGACAAGAAATTTTAATGAATATTTATGTACATTTTTGACGACGCTGACGGAAGAGACTCAGAAACCAATATTACCTTTTGTTTCCTTGATAGAAATATTTAGTAGCACTTACAAATAAGTTTCAGTTGATAAGAAGTTACGGTTTTTAGAAGGTATATGCATAAACATACTTATTACCTGTAAAGCCAACGAAAAGTAAATATATCAGAAGCAAATGTAAACAAAAAGGTGTTTTTATTTCATATATTATTTTAAGAAAATTAAAAAGGCATTGTGTTTGCCTTTTTTAGGATTGGTATTTTGTAAATTGAAGATGAAATCAAGCTGAAGGGTCGGAAATGACTCTTTCACTGCGTTTCAAGCTTCTATTTACTAATAATAATAATACTCTACACGGATATCAAATATATATTTTTATAAGAAAAAAAATAATTAATAGACAAACATTTATATATAACCTCTATGAAGAGGTAAAAATATTAATGATTGATGGGAAAAAGTATAGCAGCGTTTTTTCAAGAATGTTGACAAGGCTCTCTCTATAGTTTTTTTTAGTTTTTTCGTTTCAAAGAAATTGGTTATTTAAAAATTTCGAAAGATGCGAAAAACGGACAAAAAAAGGATATTTCTTGCTCAGTCTGGCAACGCCATAATTGTGAGCAATTTAAGTGTGACCAGCTGCTGAATATATTTTTCCTGACGTATTTTTAACAATACAAGGGGAAAGGCAAACGTGCACACTTTTCATTTTGCGCAATATTTAAATGAAATTAAATAAATAAAATTTCAATCAATTTCAGTAAAAACTGAAAATATATGATTTTTTTGTTATAAAAAAATATATATTTAATAGAAAAATTAACTCGTTTTTCTGTAATAAATTAATTAAATTTTACAATAATTTTTTTTTCTAGTTTTAAAATAGCGGTGAAGCATTTGTGTATTTTATTTTTATTTTTTTTTTCTATTTATTCGTTTTATAAATCTTAAAAATATTAAATATATCAATATAATGGATGTTATTTACACATTTTATCGTATTTGTATCTTAAATATTTGAAATAAACCTAAATTTATACAAAATTACAAAGTGTAATTTCCTTTTTTTATTTTATTATTATTATGTATTATTATTTTATTTAATAAATTTATAGTATTTTAAATGAATTAGTTTATATATTATATATTATATGTATATATATATCTATATATATTATAATTAAATTATTTATTAAAAATAACGAAAATATTTAAAAAGTGTACAAAATTATTCTATTTAAAATGCACATTCCATTGTATACTTTTAGGATCCCTCCAAGGATTTCGCATTCAACGCCATTTACAAGGACAATGAAAAACGGAACTGGATTTCCTACCAAAAAGAATTTAAAAAACTATCAAAATCTAGTTTAAAACCTAAAGTTACTTGGCAAGATGACCCAATGGAGGAATTCCTTTGTGGCGGCGAAACCAGTTCACCGGGACGCCTTGGAGCAACCACTCGCGGGTCGCTTTTCCATTGTCCCCGCTGAGACGAGACAGCGCCCAAATGTGCGTCTGGGACCTAGGTCCTGTGTAGGTAAGTCCTGTTCTATTCCCATTGTGCGTGGCCCTTGCGGAGCGTGTGACTGTGCGAGGACAACAATGGAGTCAAATAACAAAAAGCTTTTCTAGCGTCGCCCAGCTTTCCGGATTCGGGATTTTCGGGATTTCGGCTAGGGTTTGAGTTTGGGTTTGGCTTTGGGTTTGGGTTTGGTTCTGGGCCACAGCTGTCCGGCATTCAACAATTGGTCAGCAGCAACTGGTCAGCGTGAGAAGCGGCGGGCGTCCAGCCTCCCAAGCTGGCCAGCTGGACCATTGCCGCTGTGGTCCAAACAATGGACATTGGGATGGGCCTGCAACCGGACCGCTTTGTTATTCAAAGTAAGCTGGACGACTAGCGGGATCAGGACTAGAATCCGGACGATGCCCGCATCTGTCGCGGATCTTTGGGCTAGAGAGAAGCTCAAATTGGCGCCCAAAAATGGGCAAACTTGTCCACCAAGTTTCTGATTCTAACGGTTTAGACGTCCAGCTGCCACAATATTAAGGAAATTCAAATCTTAGAATAGCTGTGGATATGTTTAAAGGTCTTTAATGTATAAAAATGTATACATTTTTTTGTCCCAAAAATCGCATGGTTTTTTTATCATAACTTGGCTTAAACTGAACCGATTTCAGTCTGGTTTGGTTTTTTCTTCTTAGTTTTTCTAGGCAAACGTTTCTGCATTCAAAACTTAATTATCTAAATTTTTTCAAATTTTTTCAAATTTTTTACAATTTTTACGATATAACCCCTTACATTTTTTTGTCCCAAAAATCGCATGGTTTTTGATCATAACTTCGCTTGAACTGAACCGATTTCAGTCTGGTTTAGTTTTTTCTTCTTAGTTTTTCTAGGCAAACGTTTCTGCATTCAAAACTTAATTATCTAAATTTTTTCAAATTTTTTCAAATTTTTTCAAATTTTTACGATATAACCC
>VNJU01006903.1:0-24600 GCA_008042675.1 Drosophila seguyi | reverse complement strand
TGAACATCGTTGCACTCCTCGAAAATTATTAATTCAGACTCGAGAGTGGAATCAACCACTATGAGGACACCACCTCCACGTCTGATAGGCCGATCCAGCCTATATATCGTGAATACAGCTGGAAAAACTTCGGAGCTCAGAATCTCCGGCTTTAACCAGGTTTCTGTGAACTCAATAACCTGGGAAGCACACGAGAGACTATCAGAATACAATTTGGGAAGCTTACTACGTTAGCCTCTTGCATTCTGATAGGAAATAGAAAGGGGATTTGTAAGTTTTTTTGGGGCGGAATACGTAGAGGGCGCAGTGGTCTGGTCGGGCCTGGGAAGACTTATTCCTACAGGCCGCCGTTTCTTTTTCTTAGCTTCGAACTTTTTGACGTCATATTGTGTCAAAGAGTTCGTTAGGACGAAATGTAACTAGCATAAAAAAATTTGAAATTTTCCACCTTTATTTTCTTAATATCGGCTCCAGTTTTGCCTTGGATAAAGGCAATTACATGTTCCGAGCCGCGAAACAAAAATATGTTTCGTTGGTGGGACAGCTATAATGGCTTTTGGCGATACAGACTGATTGTCTGAATTGCCAGTATGGGCCGGTAGTCCGGGCCTAGCACCCTGGCCAGATAAAATGTCGGGGCTCTGTGGGGTCAGTATTTGAGACCCCCCAGGGAATAAACCGGAAATCACCGGGGGCGCAGTCCGTTCAGCAGGACGTTCGGAGGCCGAATCTTTCTTGCTACTCGATCTCAAAACTCTTGGAATCGGTTCTGAGGTCGAGGGGTGTGTCGCTGGAGGCTGCTGTTTGACCGCTGGAGGTTGGGATCCGTCTAGATGCTGCCGACATAATTTGGTCTAACCACTGTACTTTTGCATAAGGAGAGATAAGAGTCCAGCTGCACCGAAAAACGGGAGAGTGAGAGAGCGGGTGAGCGGGTGAACGTGGGAGCAAGCTTTTTGTTTAGCTGTCGTGACGGCGCAAGCTAAACGGAGAAGGCATAAAGAGGAATGCAAAAAATGCAAAAGCAAACACTAGCAGCACAACTAAAATGTGAAATTAATAATAAATAAATACACAAAACAGAATAGCTGCATGCACACGAAGTGAACGGGAATTTTATTAATCACAAAATCAAAGATTAGAATAAAACACCGGTTGTTTTTGTCAACAAATTACACAAAACGAGAGCACAAGAAAGCTTTTTTTATATTTTGGCAGATATTATTAATCGCCGTGCCGAGCACACACAAAACACACTTGAACATTGGAATGATCATCGGAAGCTGTAGCGCATCTTGCAGTAAACTCTGGTCGTGGACTAGATGGAGCGGAGGATCCTGAAACGGTCGCACCTGGAGTGTCGTGGTGCAGAAGGGTGGGATGCCGGCCGTGGCACGTATAATAGGAGTGGGACTTGTACAGTCCTGTTGACGGTTGCCTTGAGCGAAACAATTTAGACAGAGTGGCTTCCTTCTGACATGGTCTGACCTTTCATTGACAGTCATAGACAGTCAGAAAATGCGGTGATTTTCTCTAGAGCACAGGTCCCACACTCTGGGTCCGGAACCACCGTGGATTTGTAGGGGCTAAGTCAGCACGCAGGTAGGTTGAACAATTAGGTTTTTGGCGGAAAATGTCCAGAACCGCTAGGCCTGACATCGTCGATGGCTTCCAACGTGAGCTGGCGTTCAGTATGGAATGTATTTCAATCGTTCCAAGTTGGGATTTCAGACTTTTTATCTACGGACTGCTCCCACAGGAAAAGCGTGACCTTTGGAAGTTTGAATGAAATCATATAAACGAGAAGATAGTCCCAAGCCTCAATATGAATGGCTCACATTTCTAGAGCAGTTAGAAAACTCTGTGAGCGGATCCTCGCGGACACAGAAAGAAGGTCCGAGCAGCTCTCATAGCCCTTATTCACCTTGACTCACTGGGCCCGGATCTCGTCCAGATGGAGTTGGCACATATAAGGAGAAAGATTTTACGTTTCTAAAGTGCCCGGAGCGTGGATACGAGCCTTAAAATGACTCACTCGGTCCGTTGTGACAACAAACTTGTATAAGGCAACGTCTGCGGCGGTTTGTGGCATCTTTACTGACGAAAGATTGAGTTTCGGAAAATTACCAAGGACAGCGATTACGGAATTCGCACGCTTCGATCAATTGATCCGGAATTTTGGGGAGAATTGTCGACTTGAAGAGAATTCAAATAGAACTTTGAGAATGCGAAAAGAAATTGTGGCGTCGGAAACAATTTAAACTATTGTTGACATGAAAAATTTCCAGAAGAAGAAGACTTTAAATTGTCTTGGAAATTGGAGTTGGTTAAAAAATTATAAAATTATATAGCGGGCAGATGATGCCTTATGCGGGTTGGAAAGCCGAATTGGGAAGCAGAATGTAGACACATCTATTCTATTATCTATTTTTTGTCGTCGAAATAAATATAAGTACATATATATGGATATTGCGTGGCTCCGATGTGAAGTTTAAATATATTTGACTCAAAGAAAGAGGATCACGAATGGTTGTTTTTTTCCCGAAACATAAAATAAATTGAATAATTATTTATGAAATTATTAGCCCTAAAATAGTCGTAAAAATATATATTTTCGAACGTAATTATCACGGAGCCGGTAAGGTGGATTAAAAACCTTGGCTTTGGTTCTGGCGACAAGCTCACTGAACTATGCTGTCGGCAAAGCAGTGCATCCGTTAGAAAGAAAAACAGCAACAACAACAACTCGGCTGCTGCAGCGGTTATGTCGAATATTTGGCAAAACAGTCTCGGTCTCGCCTGAGTGGATCTGTAATTATGTATGGGTATAAATGATTGTCGTTTTGTTTTGCTTTTAATTTTTTATTTATATAAGTTTTGTGGCGAAGGTTGTTTTTTGGGATCAGAGGCAGAAAATATATGTATAAACAAGAAAGGAAGCTAACTTCGGCATGCCGAAGTTTAAATACCCTTTCAGCAAGTAGAAGAAGATGAACAAGAAAGGAAGCTAACTTCGGCGAGCCGAAGTTTAAATACCCTTGCAGTAATTGAAAGAAGAAGAAGAAGATGAAGAAGAGGAAAAATGTTCTGACTTTTTCGCTTTCTCGGGTACTGTCATTAAATAAATGTTGCCAATGCAGAATGTTGCTGGCGAAAAATGTTGCAAGCAACAAGGCCAAACAGATATATATATATTCCTATCGCAGCTATATGATATAGCGGTCCGATTTTGATAAAATTAAAATCGAAATTCTGGAATAATACAAAATGGCCATGGCTCAAATTTTATGAAAATTATATGATTATAATTATATGATATAGTTGTCCGATTTTGATAAAATTAAAACCGAAATTCTAAAATAATACCAAATGGTCAGATCTAAAATTTTATGCAAATATTTTAAAAATTGACTAAGTTAAAATTTTTTTAATTAAAATTTACCGATCGTTCCTATGGCAGCTATATGATATAGTCGTCCGATCCGGCCGGTTCCGACTTATATAGTAGTGAGAGCATATAGAAGACTATCTGCAAAGTTTCATTCAGATAGCTTCAAAACTGATGGACTAGTTTGCGTAGAAACGGACGGACAGACGGACAGACGGACAGACGGACAGACGGACATGGCTAAATCGACTCGGCTGTTGATGCTGATCAACAATATATATACTTTATAGGGTCGGAAATGTCACCTTGACTGCGTTGCATACTTCTGACTAAAATTATAATACCCTGCAAGGGTATAAAAATGTTCTGACATTTTCGCTTTCTCGGGTACTGACAAAAAATAATTGTTGCTAGGAAAAAATGTTGCCAGCGAGGAATGTTGCTAGCGAAAAATTTTGCGAGCAACAAAGCCAAACAGATTTACATATTCATATGGCAGTTATGCTATGCTAAAATGGTCCGATTTTGATAAAATTAAAACCGTAATTCTAAAATAATACCAAATGGCCAGATCAGAAATTTTATTCAAGTATGTTAAAAATTGGCTAAGTTATCATTTTTTTTATTAAAATTTACCGATCCTATGGCAATTATATGATATAGTCGTCCGATCTGGCCTGTTCCGACGTGTATAGTAGTGAGAGCATATATAAGACTATCTGCAAAATTACATTCAGATGGCTTCAAAACTGAGGGACAGGTTTGCGTAGAAACGGACGGACAGACAGACAGACGGACAGACTGGCTCGGCTCATTTAAGGACACTTAATAATATAAAATGAATGTATAATGAATAATTATTATTCATAATGAATAATTATTATACATTCATTTCATATAATTATTATTAATAATTATTATATATTCATTTCATACCATTAAGTGTCCTTACAATATCAGGAACTAAAAAAAAGCCGCCAATTCGCACGGAAGCATCTTTTGTCATCAACAATATTAAATGATCTAAACTTGAATGATTATTTTGAACAAAAAGTTCATTAATAATTGGATATAGACAAAATAAAAAAATTATTCAAAAAAATGTTTTTTTTTTTATATTTACACCAAGAAAACTCGTTCATTTCAGCAAAAAAGCAAAGAAATATTGTTTCATAAAAAAATGTTCAGCTGTCAAATATGTATTTAACGAATATCGATTTCAGCCTTCAGAGCCTCCTGTATTGGTTGTTTGTTTTTACATCTGTAATTTAAAACGATTGTTTCTATTTTCCTGGTTTTCCAAAGGTTTTTCGGAATTTTCAAACCCATCCCATCAAAAACCCATCCAAATCGGACACTCTGGAAGTTGAGTTATCTGCGTTTTTACATACACAAACTTTATTTTATTTATATAGAGAGATGATGTTCATATATAATGTTGAACATACGCGATTTACTGAAGTACTTACGCTTTCGTCAAAACTCTGTATTCTTATCACTAAATTTTCTGATCAGCTTCTTCTGCTCTGCAAGCCATGAACGACGATAATGCCAAAATTTCATCCGAGTACTCGAAACATTTATTCTGCATTCACTCATTCTATCCATTACGATTTGGTTTAAATTTCACTTCTTTCGCAAGCAACAAAATCAACGCTCACCAATGCGCAATTCACTTTGTTTAAACCGTTTTGGCACGCCGAATTGCGACTCAGGCTTGTTGTACTCAAATAACCGATAATTTTGAGTGCATTCGTGCAGACCTTAAATGTGTACGGAAGCACATATGTATGCCGCGACCGTTGGCTGTTTTATAGGAAATGGAGAACCGAAAACGGCGAGGAATATGGCGACACACACAAAGCGGAGACGTATTGAAAATTTCGGTGCACTAGGAGGAGAAATATAAACTTTTTAATTTTTTGTGTCGGCGAAACTCGGACGTGGAGTTGATACTGAAAATAATCTTACAGCAGTGTGAACGAAATTAATCAATCGGGGTGCGTGTCAGCTTTATTTGGCTGCATACATATGAATAACTAATCTAGCTTAAAGGAATAGACCAAAATAAGCAACCTTATCCACGAAGCTAACATACTGTCAATAGGACAAAGAACCAACAACACAAAGAAAAAAAACAAAATCATCTTAACTCCAAGTTCTCTCGAATTGGACGTTGATGCACTGAGATTAGTACATTCAAGTGGCCCGTTTGACACCAAGCACGTTATTGTTTGTGTTAGGTTTTAGTAGGCACGATAGTTGAATCTATAGAAAAGGAATACAAGGAAGGGACTACTGGCGTGCTGCCAGATTGTTTTCTTGAATGCGTAATAAGTGCCTTTGGTTTTGCCTTAAATAAAGGCTATTACATCTTCCGATGCCTGATCAGGGGAAAACCGCGAAAGAAATATATGCTTCGTTTCTGGCTCTACTATTAGGGCTTTCCGAAATGCAGACGGATTACCCGCATTGCGACTAACGGCCGGTAGTCCGGTCCTGACACCCTTGGCAGATAAAATATCGGGACTATGACGGGTCAATATTTGAGATCGCCAGGGGAAAAAACGGATGTCACCAGGAGCACGGTCACTCCCGCAACACTTTCGGATACCGAATTATTCTTTGTACTCGATCTCAATACTTTTGGAATTGATTCTGAAGTCGATGGCAGTGTCGAGAGAGGCTGCTGTTGGGAGTCCATCGCTGGCACGCTGGCACATTTCAAGTGCACTGACCGATCACATTCATTGCAGTGAAGGGAGTTGGAGGCGGTCAAATTTTTGGCAACATCTTTATGAAAATGATGCAAAGTCCTCATCTTCCTTGTCCGACGACTCCTGCTTCTTGGAAGGCTTAGACAGTTTGGCACGTTTTACCGGTGTTCTGGGTGGCGTTGAAGTGCGACAACATTTTGTGAACTGCTGCCTCTATAGGCATATATTTTTAAGCCAAGCTTTTAGTCTGCATCTCTGAATAAGTGCGAGCGTAAATAAACAAAGCATACCTGAAAACATTCGTATTAATATAAAGTATTTGTGTGTTATTATTAATTATTGCTAAAGGGTGGCATATTCGTTGTCTTCTCCACAAACAACATGGAAAAAAAGCAATGGTATTTAATGTTATTCCTATTAAAATAATATATGTTGACATCAACGGCGATATTATACGATTTGCGAAAAAAAAAAAAAAAATGGGTGTCCACAACCCCCGACATTTAAGTGTCCACAACTGTCCAAGCAGCCATTTTAAAATCATTTGAAAAAAAATTTGTATTGTGAAATTTTGTCTAAACCCGTTGTGGAATCTCAAACATAACTAAATTTTAAAATCATTTGAAAAAAATTTGTATTGTAAAAATTTTGTCCAAACCCGGTGTGGAATCTCAAACATAACTAAATTTCACGTGAAATAATTTATTGCACTCACCTTCTTAATTAACATACTTTACACGGTGCCACTTTTAAAAACGTACAATAAGACTTTTGTGATTTTTTACACGGTGAAAAAACTACTTTTTTCGGTCCACAAAGCAGACGCGTCCGTTCCTTTAGGTATTCGGCAAAAAACAATCCACCTTCAATAGCGCACAAATGACAATTGACAGATTCATCATATCTGCCCTATGTCAAAAGTTACACAGGGGTGTCCACAACCCCCCCGTGTCCACAACTTCCACCATTCCTACCACCACCTACAATTCTTAAAAACTACAACCATTTACCATTCATTATAAATATAAACACTCATATCCATAAATAATACAAATAACTTAGCTTTAAACAAGCTATTACATAGGTATTGACGTTAATTGAATAACCTCATTTGTACATGGAGTTAATGCTGATTGTTGATTCGAAGTCTTTTTTTTAGAAAATCGAAAAACAACAAAAATGTACCGGACAATGACAATATAATTATAACTTCGAAAATATACTTCTTATAAGTATTTAAATTTTTTGTGACATAAGAAGACAATTATAACAATTCCATTCGTATCATGTGATAAATATAAATATAAAATATATATATTTTGAACACTTTATACATATAATGGACTAGTATTTTGAACATAAAGACCTTTTGACTATAAAGTGAAGTAAATTAAGATTGTTAAGTTGCTAAGAAATAATTCCGGTAATATGTTGTTCCACACCTTAATATGTTAGATGCGACTTTTTCGTTCGTAAACTAGTTAATGTTGTTGCATTCTGACGGTGATCGATAGCCGCGGGCGAAACAAATATCGTCCGGAATGAGCACCGAAAGTGGGTTGGCAGAGCCGAAGGGAAATTTGACCCAGTAGGCGAGGTTGGCAGTCCCACGAGGAGGAGGGGAAAGAGAACTCAGCCAGAGCGCCCCCTACCGTCCACACGCAAGAAAAGGGGAAGTGTGGATAGTATGTGGAGAGAGGAGCACACGGTTGGAGTGCATCCCCGCACACCAAGGCAGGAACAGAGCACTGGCCTTGAAATCGGTTCTCGACCTATGGAAGGGAGAGAAAAAAAAAGAGAAGTTGGAAAAGGAACCGGCAGAACCGAGCCCATATATAGGGCAAGGTAACCGCCATGTGAGCCAGTGAAAATTAGCCATCGAACCGCCGGTCACAAAGCAAAACAAGAAAGGAAGCTAACTTCGGCGTTCCGAAGTTTAAATACCCTTGCAGTAATTAGAAGAAGAAGAAGAAGAAAAATGTTCTGACTTGTTCGCTTTCTCGGGTACTGTCATTAAATAAATGTTGCCAATGCAGAATGTTCTTGGCGAAAAATATTGCAAGCAACAAAGGCAAACAGATATATATATTCCTATGGCAGCTATATGATATAGTTGTCCGATTTTGATAAAATTAAAACCGAAATTCTAAAATAATACCAAATGGTCAGATCTAAAATTTTATGCAAATATTTAAAAAATTTACTAAGTTATAATTATTATTATTATTCATGTCCCAGTGCTGAAGGTTATTTGTTAATTTATGTGATCTAATCGTCTGTGTGCAATTATTTATTTATTTATTTACTTTGGTGTCTATTAATATGCCATAAAAAAACACACATATTCATAAAAAAAGTCGATAGAACTTACAAATAGCACGTGAACATGTATTAAACGAAAAAGGCACTCAAAAAAACACTATGATCAATTAAATGTAAAAAAAATTTAACACAAAAAAAACAAATGTAAAAAAAAATTGAATCGCGCCGAGTCCAAGTAATTTTAGAACCTAAATCTTATTAATATCCGTGAGAAGGCCAGGCCGATCCTGTGTAGGGGTATGAACCTTTGTTGAGTAGATATCACAGACCCATCTCAGCCCCTGATCCTCATAAGAGCTCCAGTTAGGCAGGAAAATCTATTATAAATATGGCGGTCAATTTAAGGCAATAATTTAGATATACATATATATTTATACGTACATACCCGTGATGAGCGGATGAGCCGGTAGCCTGGAAGCCAACGGACATGCCAGGGAGATCCTCGAGGTGGACATGGACGGATCTCAGGTAGGGAGGGTGCGTCGGGGTCATTTCCAGCAAAGACCCTAATCTACGTCGTTAAGTCTTGTGTTAGTCGATCACTTTTACTTTTTTTGATGTTTTGTTTGTGGATTCCATGTCGATTGGAATGTATGGTACGACCTGTGGGCACAGGGGAAAAATCCTCCCTGATGGTGACTGGCTAGCCGGCCTTGCCCCTACGAAAAATGCAGGGCGTAACAATGTTACAAACTCGTAGCTCTTAGCTCTAATAGTTTTAAAGATCTATTATCGGGAAATGGCTTAATCGACTCGGCTGATGATACTGATCATGATTTTATGCTAAGTATGCATCTGTCTGTCTGGTCTTTGCCCGCAGAGTCTATTGCTTGTTGCAAATTACGCAGGGAGTTTTAAGTGTCCGATGTGATATTATCCTTTCCTTAATTTCAATTTTTTTATTTGCGACGCCTAACGAAATTCACTATTATACCCTTGCAGCGTAGAAGTTTTCATCACAGTATAAAAAAATATGAATTCTTTTAAGCAGAAAAATATAGCTAAGACAGTTTTCAACATATTTTCATGTCATTTAAGCCGTGGCCATTTTGTATTATTTTGGTTTTCATTTTATCGGAATACTATATCATATAGCTAACATAGAAACAAACAAGAAGTTTTTTGAAACAAAAATTTGTATTTCGCTGTTGTTATACCCTTTCAGGTTATTATAATTTTAGTCAGAAGTTTGCAACGCAATGAAGGAGACATTTCTAACCCTATAGAGTATATATATTCTTGATCAGCATCAAAAGCCGAGCCGATGTAGCCATGTCCGTCTGTCCGTCTGTCCATCTCTCCGTCTGTCCGTCTGTCAGTCTGTCCGTCTGTCCGTCTGTCCGTCCGTCCGTTTCTACGCAAACTAGTCCTTCAGTTTTGAAACTATCTAAATGAAACTTTGGAGACAGTCTTATATATGCTATCACTACTATATAAGTCGGAACGGGCCGGGTATCTGCCATAAAAACGTTTATATTAATGAAAAAAAAAATATAACTTGGCAAATTTTTAAGATATTTGCATAAAATTTGAGATTTGTTCATTTTATATTATTCTAAAATTTAGGATGTAATTTGATCAATATCGGAAAACTATATCATATAGCTGCCATAGGACCGATCGAAAAATTTTGAGGGAAAAATCTAACTTAGCCAATTTTTCACATATTTTTTCACATTTTTCACATTTTCATTTCAGTTTTAATTTTATTGCTCGCAACATTTAGTTCGTTTGCAACATTTTTTGCAAGAAACTAGTACCCGAGAAAGTGAAACAGTCAGAACACATTTCTTCTTCTGCAAGGGTATTTTAACTTCGGCATGCCGAAGTTAGCTTCCTTTCTTGTTTTTGTATTGCTTTTGTACATCTTTTAACCTAACACTATGTAAAGTTTTAAGTATGTATGGCGAAAAAGCCGTTGTTTATATGCGGTCAAAGTAGGGTCATCAAAATTTTAGGGGTAATTTTTCTGGTATCAGAACTACCCTTCAATTTGTTTAAAATGAGAAGAATTATGGCTACAGTACAAATTTTTTTAATTTAAATTTTTGTTGTTGTTTTTTTTTTTTTGTAAAAAGATAAATATTTAACCATGTTTTTACGCCTGTTAGAAGGTGTAAAAATTAAACAAAACATTTTTTTTTAAATCGTACTATGATAAAGATGTGAAAAAAAATTGGTTCAATTCGATGAAGATTACTGGTAAAAGTGATACCAAAAAGTAAAAAAAAATCGAGTTTCGGAAAACTCGTTTAAATATGGGGAAAACGGTCAAAACGTATAAAGGCGGCTATCTGTCGGGCTTCGTTTACTCATGAAGGAAAACGAATTTTACAAAACCCTATATATGGCGTATTCCTCAGAACCTTTTTATTTTAAAAATAAGAAAAAATAGATTTTTTTTATTTTTAACTAGAAGACCCCCTTAATTTTGTAAAATAAAAATAAAATAAACATATATAAATATATATCACTATCTATCTAAATAACCTTCCTGTTCTTTTAAAAACAGGGCAGTAAATTTATAGCCCTTGCAGATTATACAGCTATGGGACATTCGGAAGTTTCGTTGCGTGAAGGTGATACCATTGAACTACTAAAAGTGGGCTGTGCTGGATGGTGGTATGTTCGAGTCCTAGGTAAATACAGTATACTTAACTAAGTAACATATTATTATTTTATTTAATTTTATATTATATACTACCTTATTTTTTTTTTATTATTGACCTTTTTCAGATTCATGTGCTGAAGGTTGGGCTCCAGGGGCTTATACACAATCTATCAACCGAAAAATTTCACAGTAATTAAATCCTAATTACCAAATAATTATTTTAAAATAATTTAATATGTTACTAACTTAAGTAATTGTCGCCAGATAAGTGTATAAATTAATACTTAATTAATAATTTATTAATTTAATTTTAAGAATTGTAATTTTAAAAAAGCTCCTGCTAAAATTATTCATGCAATATATATCAGTTTATAGGTTGTATATATCATGACAAATATAAATATGAGTAGAATGCGAAACCAATGATTTTTGATTATTATTGAATTTTGAAAGTTTTTTTTAGTTTTTTTTTTTTTTTAATAAGTACCCCAAAATCTATGAAACAAGTTCCCAAGAACAGTAATGTTATAATAATTAAATAACTCGCTAAATTTTAAAATTAAATAACTCCCCAACCCTAAATAAAAACAAAATAAGTCCCCAAATTTGAAGAGTTATTTCGAAGGAATATAACCATCAGATATTAAAGAATAAAATATATTTGGTATTTATAGAAAATTTTTATAAAACGTTTTTATTTTACTTAAAACAAAAAAGTTTTGGTAGAACTTTTTACTAGTTTTCTGTAATAAGAGCAATGGTGCGATACAGATTTAAATTGTTTCTTTTAAGCAGGAGCCGTAATCATTATAAGTTATAAAAATGAAATGGTAATGATTATATTGAGATTTTTTTCGTTAGCCTTCAAACATAATTATTAGATTTAAGTAAAAAAAAAATAATTTTTTAAAGAAAAATGATTTTTGATTAAAATAAAAAGCATTCAAAAATAATTATTATTCATGATTTTTATTTCTTTTTTTTGTTCAAAATAAAACTCAAAGGTATACAACTTTTTACAAAATATTTAGCTGATATCGTATCGCGTTTCCTTCCAATACTCCATAATACCCTTGCACGGTATTATAATTTTAGTAAGAAGCTTGCAACGCAGTGAAGGAATCATTTCCGACCCTATAATGTATAGATATTCTTGATCACCATAAACAGCCGAGTCGATCTAGCCATGTCCGTCTGTCCGTCTGTCCGTCAGTTTCTACGCAAACTAGTCCTTAAGTTTTGAAGCTATCTGAATAAAACTTTGCAGATAGTCTTCTGTATGCTCTCACTACCATATAGCAAATTTTAAAGATATTTGCATAAAATTTGAGATTTGGCCATTTTGTATTACTCTTGAATTTCGGTTTTAATTTTATCAAAATCGCACAACTCTATCATATAGCTGCCATAGGACTGATCGGACAATTTTGAGGAAAAAATCTAACTTAGCCTTTTTTCCACATATTTTCATTAAATTTGAGACATGGCCATTTTGTATTATACCAGAATTTCGGTTTTTATTTTGTTGCTAGCATCATTTAGTTCGTTCGCAACCTTCTTCGTTGGCAACATATATCTCTCGCAACATTTATTTTATGTCAGTACCAGAGAAAGCGAAAAAGTCTGAACCTTTTTCTTCTTCTACTTACTGCAAGGGTATTTAAACTTCGGCATGCCGAAGTTAGCTTCCTATCATGTTAACAATCTTTTTGTATCTGAATTTTTTGTCAGGAAACCATGAAGTCTGCACTTAATCTTCCTTGCTCCAGGAACAATCAGTGTCCTTTGACCTTTTTATCCTTTTCAATAACGAATTTTCGTATAATTGCTACATTAATAAGGAATTTGTTCAATCTAAGCTCTGCATCTGCAGATGACATGAGGATTAGTTGACGCCGCTGGGCTGATCACTGGGAAATTCCTTCTGAACATCCAAAGAAAACACAAAGAAACAAACAGAGTAAGGAGGGTTATATCCTGTAAAATACAATTGGTTAACTTACCCCGAAATACAATTAATCTTTTATATACCCCAGCTTCTCTTCCCTCTCACTGTGATATCTTAAAACGTAGTAATTCAATCCGCCAAAACTAAGCTCGAGTTAACTTGCTTTAGTGTGCCCGAATAACTAAACACGAAATCCTGACACAAATATCCCTTAGTTCCAGCGACAACTAGAAAAACTATCGATAGCCCAAAGGCGTTCCGCAACATCCCCACCCCCGTGAAGCAACCGCATTCACCTCGTCCAGGACAGCTAGCTTCGAAGCGGGACGCATTGACGTCTTGGCTCGATCTCTTCCGGTTAACACCTCTTCCACTCTCTTCGTGGCATGGCCGGATTACATACACAAGTGGACATAAGTATCTAGACACCATTTGCTTGCAACTGTCGAGCAATGCTTTTCATAGTACGGTCAAAGAAACAGTTAACTATCGATATTAAAACAAAAAAAGCGATTACAGTTACAGACGAGAGGTATGTTTTGCCGTTTCCCTTTTCAATTATCATTCTGCTGATAAGAAAGCTAGACAGACAAAGATTTGGACGATGGCAAAAGTATTTAGACATCACATTTAATTAGTTCGCATTGATCTGTTGCTCGAAGAATATCAAATTTTTAATTGAACATAAATACAAAAAACGTTGCCCATAGTGGCCGCCCACGTAAAACAACTGAAAAAGACGATGGTTATATTTTACGGAAGTTTGTCAAAGAATTAAAAGAAGGAGCAGAAATTGATATCAGTGAAAGAACTGTTCGCAGACGTCTTAAGGTAGCTGATTTGAAACATATGTTAGCAGAGTTATACCACTAATAACTTCACGAAATAAGTTAAAACGCCTCAACTTTGCCAAACAGTATGTTGCTCAGCCTGCATCATTCTGGAACAATGTTTTGTGGAGCCATGAAAGCTCTTTTCAGTTTCACTGCTCAAAAAAAAATTTATGTTCGCTCACCGGAACAATATCGGAAAAAAGTGGCATTTGTATGTCAGAGAATAAGTCATTCAGGAGGG
This sequence comes from Drosophila seguyi, assembly GCA_008042675.1. Lineage (NCBI taxonomy): Eukaryota > Metazoa > Arthropoda > Insecta > Diptera > Drosophilidae > Drosophila > Drosophila seguyi. The sequence goes on along the minus strand of VNJU01006903.1, from coordinate 10,540 downwards.
TCTGATATGTTTTGCGGATGCGAAGCGTTTACTGGCTTGGGATAATTAGTTCCCCTTAAGCCCACTTGTGTATGTGCTTTCACCATTTCTCCCCGCGCACAACTATTGGCAAGTAGTCATGCACCTGTCGCTTCCAGAATCGATAACTCATCATTCTCGCTATGCACCACTGCTTCCTGGTTGCGCATCTCTCGGACTCCTGTCTATTATCCTTGAGAAGATCCGGAACATCGGGCACTCCCTTCAGAAAATCGTTGGGTGTCAGTGGAGCCTCATAGTCCACCTTCACTGGTAGATGAGTGAGCGGACGAGAGTTCACTTTTGGACGACAGCTCGCCCTGGATCTTTGCAGGCTCAAATATTTCGCTTAACTTCCTGGCCTCTTTGTCAGCGCCAACAAAGTTCTTCTCGTTGTCGCTTCTTAGCCTGACCACTGTCCACGGCGGCTCATGAAATTCCTTATGGCGATTATACAGGAATCTGTAGACAAATCGTGGGCCATCTCCAAGTGGGCCATCTCCTTGTGGTTAAACATGTAAACAATGTCACCCACCTCTTCTCCGTGTGACTTCCAACAGTCACAAATAGCGGTCAAAAATAAATGCCCATGCCCATCCGTTGGATCGCTACAATAGTTGACTCCACATTTTTTTGGTGGCAGATCTTCTCTTGGTGACGCTGCACAATCATCTTCGCCAGTGAGTAAGAAAGGTATGATCGGCCGTTGCACGCGACTGCCTTATTTGTGCGCGCTCTGCCTCTGCGCACTCCATCGACGTCAGTCTGTGGTCCTCTCGATCGCAACATAGTCCACGACATCGTTGAATAGGCCCAAGCGTTGCTCCTCACCAATCAGTTGTAACTCGAAAATATCTGTAACGATACAAAATTCGCCATAACCAGGGCAAACTCACATTTCCGGTTTCCGACGAATTGCTTATCTCTCTGGTGGGTGCTGCTTAGCTAGTGCAGCATAGTCTTAGAATCCCTCCACAGCACGCAGCTGCTGATCTCCACACCGTGCTCTTGCTTGACAGTGTCCATCAGTCTCGTACCCAATACTGCTGCTTGAATTTCCAGTCGCGGGATTGACATAGTACTTATCGGAGCGCACTTCTTCTTCAAGCATATGAAACTTTTACACAAAACAGTACTAGAGCAATATAAAAGTCAAAAACCATCAACGAGTAAGACAGCAGAAATGCAGGCGGAACAAATTGCGAGTATGGAGGCCGCCATAGCCGGAATGTATGGTCCAAGTTTCAAGTCAAAATTCGAGAAAATGACGTAGTTATAACCGAAAATGCACGCCTTCGTACAAGGAGCGCCCTATATTGACTAATTTTTAAATGGGTTTTTTTTCCAACTATGTTTTCCAAATCGGTACCAGAAATATCTCGAAAACCATTAATAATAATAATAATATTTAAAGAGGTTCCTGCACTGCGACCACCTATTGTGCCCTCATCTGAGATATAGCTCCTCGAGCAGTCGAATCGTTCGCAAGAATGCGATGATGTCGCCTGGTCGAAGAGCCCTAATTTCCTGTGTGGTGAGTGTATGGCTCCCCAAGTGGGCCAACCTCAACCGACTGATAGCTGGGCACTCCTCAAGCAGGTGTTCCGGAGTCTCTTCTTCTTCAGGAAAAATTAAGAAAAGACCGTCCTCCCCTATATTTATATTATGCAGATGCTTGCGTAATCTGCAGTGCCTGGTCAGGAAACCCATTACTATTCAGAGAGATCCTTCGCTCAACGCCAAACAATTCTTGGTCCTATTGCTGTTGTAGCTATCTAGCAGACGTTTACTCTGCCTTGCGCCTTTCGACGACTGTCAGAAGTCATCGTAGGCAGTCATGAGATCCACACGACTGCTCTGGCTGATGACTCCTGGGCCTAGTCCACAGAAGGTCTCCGGACCATAGAAAGGCGTACTCGCCCCCTTTCTGGCCATGATGTCAGCCACTTCACCCAACTCATTGAGTGTTCCTATACAATGCCTTACTAGCCTGGAGACAATCCTATTTGCACTGAGTGCTCTGATTGCTGCCTGACTACCCGAGAAAATGGCTATGTCTCTCTGATTGTAGCCCCGCTCAATCATGAACGAGGCACATCTCTTCATCGTGTACTTCCGCTTGAAAGATACCGGCGAATTTCCCTAGAGGTTCATGATGTTTGAGTCGAGGCCCGCAGACCCCCGCACCCGCACCATCCTCTGTGAGTGAGCTGTCAGTGTACCATCTAATAGCATGTGGTTTCACATCGTAGGTAGTAGACATATTGGTCCACTCCGACTTGTTGCTAAGTTCCGTTCGAAGTGATTCTCAAAACTGAACTTGGCCACCTGAGCATCCTGCGGATATTCCATTAACATGTCAGTTGCAGTCGCAGCAGAGTCAGCTGGTCTTGCCCCTGTTATTCTCATGGTGGATCAGCGAGCACTGTGCTTGATATACAAGTGCAGTGGTGAATGTCCGAGCAACTCGTCCAGAGCTGTGGATGGGAAAGTGCGGGAAGTGCCCAGTTGCCTTCTCGTGACATTAAGGTCAGCGCGCAAACCGCAGCTCCGTAGCTGACTATGGGCCGCACCGTGCGTACATCCACAGTAGGATTTTTGGAGACACTCCCCAGTTTTTCCCTTCAAGAGATCTTCAGCTCATTAGGGCCATAGTGGCCTTGCGAACAGCATGATCCACATGCTGCCTCTACAGTAGTCGCTTATCTAGTATGACACCCAGATATTTGACTTCAGCGGAGATTGGTATTTCTTCGCCCCCAATGACTAAGGGCCAAATGGATTTCAGCTTGTAGCGATTGGTGAAGGCGACAACTGTGGTTTTTGCTGGATTGATGTTCAGTACCACATCTCTGGCACAATGTGCTCTCAAAATTACCTTTACAGATCAGAGTTATGTCATCGGCATAGCCTTGACAATCGAACCCATTTGCTGTTAGTTTATCTGACCACTCATCCACCACAAGGCTCCAGAGTAATGGTGATAGGACGCCACCCTGCGGACAGCCTCTGGTGGTTTGAGCTCTAACTGTCACATTGTAGTGAATTCCGCTATTCTGCTATCGAGGAGTTTGCCCAGCCAGGTCGTGGGCCCCGACTCAACTTCCTTTCTACTGAGTGCTCTTACCACAACATCATGGGTTGTGTTATCAAAAGGTCCTTTTATGACCATAAAGGCACAAAAAGCTACCTCTTTGGCCTTTACGGAGCGCTGGAGACTGTCAACGAGGCTCAGGAGAGCCGATTCTGTTGACTTTCCTTCTCTGTAGGCTTGCTGATGCGCATGCAGAGGCCTTCGCACCAAGTGCGAGTTTCTAATGTGGTTATCCACAATCTTTTCAAGGGTTTTCAACAGGAAGGAGGTTAGGCTGATCGGCCTAAAGGATTTGGAATGAAATGGGTCTTTCTTCCCAACCTTCGGGATAAATATCAAACTAGCCGTTCTCCATGCCTCAGGGATGTAACCCATATCTAGGCTTCCCCTGAAAATACTTATAAGGAACAGCATTAGCTGTTCAATGCCCTTTTGAAGATGGATTGGAACGATGCCATCCATTCCCGAAGCCTTATATGGGCTGAGTGTACTCACTGAGATCACCTTAAACACTCTAGCCGCTGGTGCGCGCTTACTATACCGGATTTCTTTGTTGTACACTCTCAGTTTTTTGGTGTATAATTCCCAATTGGCCCTGTTCTTTTTAGCTGTGTTAAACAGCTTCCTAACCTCTCCGCGAAGTAGCCCTAGTTTTTTATTCCACCAGGTGTTATCCCTGCTGGACTCTACATTTTTTTTGGGACAGCTTGCATGATATGCATCCAAGATTGTCTCCCCTACTTCTCTTGAGAGTTGCTCAAGATCTTCCGGAGAGGATACTCTCCTACTCCGGTTCAGTCTGTTCAGATTTATTTCCAGACAGGACTGATAGGCTGGCCAGTCAGTCCGTCGTGGGTTCCTGATAACTCGGCTGAAGCTAAAGTTACTATGAATGTCGAACAGGATGATCCTGGAAATCCGACATTCATGGTGCTAAGTAGACCTTCCAGTTGAGAATCAGCCGGGAGCCCCCCTCATTGCCGAAAGTAATGTCCAGTACTTCGGCCCTGGTTTTAGTAATAAAAGTGGGTTCAGCCCCCACATAAAATACTGTGAGAACCCTAGATACAATATAGTCTAGTAAACACTTACCTCTGCGTCTGGCGTCACACCCTAGCAGCAAGGCTAGCCTTTTTAGTGCCGCAGTGTTGCACCAGATCCTGAACCTCTGGTGATCATCACCGCTACTAGATCTCTGTTGAGAAATTTAGAGAGACATAGAAAGTTAGTGTCCTTCCGCGCCAAGATGCAAGCTCTTGGTGATGCCTCCCTTACGTCTGCAATTGTTTGCATACTCACTTGATTCAGGCCGCAGATCCTGCCTCTGACGACCTAAGGCTCCTGGATGAGCACCAGCTCCAGGTAAGACCTGGTAACCAACCTGCCGATGACAGCCGAAGCTGCTTTCGTTTCCCCTTCGCCGCCCATGTGCAGGAGCGTGAGGTCAAGCCCCTGAAGTGATGCCAAGTCCAACGCGGCTTCCACTGCTGCCAAGGCTTCAGCCTCCGCTGCCTCGTCCGAGGGGCAGGAAGGTGCTCATTGAGCAGCCCAGGGGACTTCTCCATCGTCTCCCCAGCCGTGCGAGGCAGGTATACTGTGAAGATTTTCGAACCGGCAAGTCATCCTGTAGGCAGGTGCGGAGTTGCACACCCACCTTGGTGCTGATGTTGGGGACCGTTAGCTCTAACCACTTCTTGGCATCGCAGTCCATGCAGTCCACTAGGACCAGACCGTCCCGGAACTGGATACCGTTGAAGTTAAGAGCTACGGTCTAGCGTACGAGGCCGCCTTCGGACACTTCGCGCTTTGTGAGATTCTCGAGCCCTCCAGCGCCACGGTGTTTCTGGTCTAAGTCCCCTTGGCCGTAGTCTTGGGGAGTTCGGGCGGCGACGTGTGATGAAGCTGCCCCAAACGGCCTGTTTGCCAGCTTTTTCAATTGGGGACACGTTTGCCCCCGCAGCTCTCCTCGCTGGAGTCACGTTCAGCGCACGGTGCTCTAGCGCTCTTTTGCGGGCTTCCTCCGGGTTAAGCCCTCGAGGGCTAAGCTCGAGGTAACGGAGGTACCACTTACTAGCGGCTCCACTGAGGCCTAGCCTCAGAGGATCTCTTGCTCCATTGGGCTAACCTGCCGCTGGGCTGCTTCCCGGGTTGTTGCCTCGACCTTGCGTGCCAGGCACTGCAGCGCCCCCCCCCCCCCCCCCCCCCCCCCCGAGCCGTTCAGCTTTGCGGCACTCTTCGGGTGAGGGGCCAAGCCCCTGCGCGGCGACAGCATGCCACCAACGCACTATGGGTAATTTGAGCACTTTTGGTGACCAAAACCCATTTTCTGAAAGTCTGAAAATTATAAAAAGTTTCAGTGCAATGCATTCACAATACACCAATCTTCAGTGTTGCATAACAGAAATGTTTATAGAGGGCGCCACAACAAAGGAATCAGCTGATAAAACAGCTGTTGCATTTGTAAAGCACGCGCGCCTGCCATTTAAAGTTTTGTTTGCTCAAGTTCAAGTCATCAGAAGGATAAAACTAAACAATATAACTAAAATTTTTGAAATGAGTTCGAATCTGTGTGGTTTGTATTATGTGTTTGTGAGCGTCATTAAAAAAAAAATCGTGTTGTCCCCTTAATAAAGCAAAAATCTAAGTAGCCCTGCAAGTGCATATTTTGGATAAAGTCTCATGTTCCGTAAGGGATTTAAATTGAGTCCAGAAGAGTCCATCCATGAGATGTATTGTATGTTGTAGAGGATTAAATTTTTGTTGAAATGAATGTTATTAAAAATATAACTTTCTACGATTTTGAGAGAATTTTTCATTTTTTGGACACAACCTCAATTTGGCAAACGCAGATTTGGCACGAAGCGAGGGGAAAAGTCGCAAAGGAGAATGCTGTGTTTAATTTTATTAAAAATGCCATATCAGAAGTAGATTTCGACCAGTACAGCGATATTATAGACAAAGCGAGTAAAAATTTTGCTACCGCTTGACTGCTCGGCGAGCATTTTCCGATATCCATGTTTTTTCAAACATCACTGGCATCGATGAGCAACTCATTTCCAATTTTCGAACAATTTTAATATGCCTTTTATGCCAGCTGCCAATTGCAGTTTCAAAATTCCAAGCCTTCTGTTACAAAACTGCTGAGATGGGCATTGAGAAATCCCCTGGTTGCCAATGACAGCCAGTGTTCATAAAATTCTAATTCACGCAGTGATATTATTCTTATGCTTCCTATTGGCTATTTCGGAGAGGAAGGAGCGGAACCTCGCAATAAATTTTATAAATCTGATCGTCTGCATCACGGCAGAAAATGTGGGAGGGTTGGAAACTTAACAGACGTGTTTCAGCGAGCTACAGATACTTCTGATCCGATTATTTCTTCAGTGAATTTGGATAGAAGAATTCAGCGACAGAAAAGAATGTGTCTTCCATTAGAGGTTTTGGACCTATTAGAATGCCCATCAAGTCCCGATGACACCACCGCGGGTGAAGATGAAAGCTCTTTTAATGTTGTGGACTTCATACATCAATATAATATTGAGTTGGAGAACGAAGAGCAGGACTGTTTTTTAAAAGGTGTGTAGGGAAATTATATGTCTTAATATACATTGTTAATAGTATTTCATTACAGGGCCACAAGATGCTTTAGATGGGCTTTATGTTACTTTACTTATGTTACTTTACGTTGTTAAAGGCGTGCCACGCCCACTATTTTCCAAAAATTATAATCTAATACTGCCACAGAACTTTTATTTACTTTTTAATTAATTCTCTAAAAACCTTAAAAAATTTACATTAGTTAAAAAAACAATATTTCTACCGATAAAAGATATTGGTCAACTTAATCCGATGCAAAAAACAGAAGTCAAAAATCTTGCTCCGTTCTCGAGTTATTAATTTTGGTCACCAAAAATGGTCAAATTACCCATAGTGCAACGTCCAGAGCCTCCTCCTTTATCCGCTCTGCTATCCGGGTTGTGGTTAAGCCCCGCATGTTTGACGTTTTTATCATTTTTGAATGTGGGGGAAGGTAGTACAAGAGTGTCATAGCCCCCAATAACACGTTGAGGCCAGGTATACTCACCGAGGCGGCCAGGTTTCGGTGACTCCGTCCAAATACAGTCGGTTACCCCTGACTGCAAATCAGCCAAGGGGCACGGAACGCATAACACCCTGGCTTAGGGGGGTGAGGTGGCACCCTTGCCTCAGGACGTCAAAACTGCCCTTGTGAGATGTTGGGGATAGGATGTAGGTAGAAACGCGTGTAGGAAGTTAGGAGTGTGTAAGGCTATGTTTAACTAGATTATAGTACCTATCTCATTTTAAATTTTGGACTTTTAATTTTAGATGATTTTTGAGGTAACGGCATTTGGTACCGAGGTACTATTTTTTCTTGGATCTTAAATGAAAAATGAGTCATGTAAAAAGATTTTACATATGCGGACACAACTCCGACGCATGTTATAAAACAAGCGCTAATTCTGTCAAGACAAGGATTTAACCCTGCTCAAACACTACGACGGAATCGAGCGGAAGCTAACGGTTCTTACTATTAATGAAATTATAACCCACGATGCAGCCACATCGGCCGTCCTTAATGAACAGCATAGAAATTACACTTTCCACGCTTTCATATCAGGCTTGAAAAAATCGTTAAAAATAGCCGTTTTTCCGGAATAACCGCGGGACTTGCCTTCAGCTTTGGCATTAGCCCAAGAAGCTGAGTCAACTAATGAATGAAGTGTTTTCGCGGCTAACTTCGCCCGGCACAACAAGGAAAAGGCGTATAGCCCAAACAACCAGCGACAAGCAGTCTAGAAAACTTGGCAGACCTACTACAAGCACAATCCAAATTCGGGGGCGATAAAAGGAACCCTCAATTTGTCAGAACTCCAAAGGGAACAAATAATCAAAGTGGTTTCTTTAAACATAACAGTGCAGGGAACGGTCAAAGCCAACCACCACCAGAGCCAATGGAGGTAGACACCTGCTTCCGTTTTTCTAAGTCATACCCCATGGTTGTGACCGAATTCGTAACTGTAGATGCTAAATAACTTCTTGCGGACGACGGGATAAGGTCAAAATGGTTTAAAAAAGAATCAACTATCGATTTTAGGAAACTAATTTATTCCCCCTACCTAAAACGCTTTTCGAACTCAATTCATTTCTGGACTTAGCAAGCTACTATAGGTGCTTTACAAAAGACTTTGCGACAATCGCAAGGTCTTTAACGAGTATTCTAAAGGGAGAAAATAAAAAAACGAGGAAATACCATTTAAGGAAAATCGACATCGACATGACCAAAGGATTGAAAGAATCGTTTGACAAGTAAAGTGAGATCTTGCCATCAGAAGACGCTTTACTTTCATACCCAGACTTTAAGAGACCCTTCGATTTGACAACGGATGCGTCAGGCAGTAGAGGCGGTACTATTTCAAGATGGCCGCCCAATCACAATGAAATCACGCGCGCTGTGGGACAGAAAAAAACGACCAATAAGTTAGAGCTTCTCGCTATAGTTTTGGCACTAAAATTCTTTGAAACTACTTGTAGGTTTAAAAGGCTTGCTGATCTTTACCGATCACCAGCCATTTACATTTGCCGTCTCGGACAAAAAACCCAACGCGAAGCTAAAGTGCTAGAAGGGAATTTCGACGATCATGGGGCTATATTGGTCTACAAAACAGGGAAAATCTTGTGGCAGACGCGTTGTCTCGCGAAAACATAAACATTTTAGACGACGAACAGGAATCAGATGTAGGAACCATACACAGCGAACAGTCGCTTACGTACACCATACAGACAACGGACAACCCGGTAAACTGTTTCAGAAATCAAAGAGGGAAACAGCATCTCGGTGGACACATTCATCTTGTTTAAAAGTCAGGTGAGACACATAATAAAAATTCCTAGCCGGGAAAATCTACTAAATGCATTACAAGACATAGTCCATGTAGAGGTGGTTAACGCAATACATTGCTCCTTACCGATCTTGGCATTTATTCAACACCGACTAGTAGAATTGTTCCCGGGCACTTCTTTCAAACTTCGTACAAGACATAACGGATACAACTGAGCAAAGGGAAATCGTTAAAAAAGAGCAATACAGTTCTCACCGAGCAGTGCAAGAAAACGTAAAAAAGATCTTGAGGAAAATGATTTTTCCCCAAAATGCTTTGCTTAGCAACAGAAACAACTTCGAATTGCAGGACCTGTTCAATGCAAAATAAAAAAGTCATCCATCCAAGCAAGCAGTAGCAGAAACACCTTCTTTTGTGGGGGAAATCCTCCACAACGACATTTTTTCAACAGATGCAACTCTTTAGCTCACGTTCGTGGATCGATTCTCCAAATTTTACACGGTGCCGGCCATCGCATCGAGGGTTATTGTGGACGTAAAATCTCCTAATTATACATAATACATTTTTTTCCAAACATGAAATCAATTTATTGCGATTAAGAAGATCGGTTAATTCCGAAACCATTAAAACAATTCTGTTAAATCGATTTAATATTACCATCTCCAACGCCCGTCTCTACACAGCACCTCAAACGGTCAAGTAGAAACGTTTCAAAGTATCCTGGCAGAAATAGCCTGATGCTTGAAACTATAAGCCAACTTACAGACACTACTGAATTTATTTTTTTGGCAACCCACAAATATAACAATTAGTCTCATTCAGTACCTAACAAAAAACCCATTTAAATTATCAAAAAAATTAAACAGGCTCAAGAAAAGACCCTTGACCACGTAATATCTCTTGGACGTTGATGCACATAGGACTCTAAAGGGTTCATGCAGTTGAAAGGACGCTCTACAATGGCGCAGCACCAAGGGAATATAGGATCTAGTATTTATACTCGGTACGTGAAAGTTAAGCTGACCCAACAAGTCAGCACTTTCACCGTGGTTTAAGGTTATAAATAAAGGTAATGCCAAGCATGGTTCTACGGTTAAAAAAAGATGGTAAGGATAATAAGGAGGAGTCTACTAGAATATGAGGGTAACCTCTGGTTTGCATCCCAGTTTAAGCCGCGTAAAGCGAAAAGTAAAAAGTTCTTTTGAACCGACTTAATGCGTTTACTGTGGACCCATAATAAGGGGTTCCAAACGCAAGATCCATATTCTAAGATAGGAAGAACTAAAGAAATATACAGAGGTTTTGTAACGTACGTGTCATTGAGTTCTTTCGACCAACGTTTAATGAATCCAAGCACACCTCTGGCTTTATTTACCATGCATGAAATATGATCAATAAAGTCAAGTTTAGGATACAGACGGACACCTAAATCATCAACTAAAGCAATTCTTTTTTTCAAAGGGCAGCAGTTCAGCGTGTAAGTTGCAAGCTTGGGAGCGACACGAGAGAATATCATAAGCTTGCATTTAGAGCCGTTTAAATTTAATAGGTTTGCACTGCACCATGT
>VNJU01006902.1:0-38951 GCA_008042675.1 Drosophila seguyi | reverse complement strand
GTGGAGGGGATTTATGTTGGGCCTGCCATCAAAAATAAATTGATAGCCCTTTCTCTCGCTCCGCGAAGGGGTTCTCAGAATAGAGAGAGTGCCAGCCCGCCAGTTGTGGCTGAGTCTTCTGCCTCTACGTCCATTATTTATGGTTCAGGGGCAGAGAATCGTGCCTAAATTGAAATTATTTGGAGTGATACTGGGGCCTTGGTCGAATGGTTTCGATTCTTTTGAAATTAAGGCGACAGTTTACGTGATTTTTATTAGAAAAACTTGTGTTCGCCTTGGGTATGTTCTTCTAATTTTGTAGCCCGAGTGCGTTTGCAGGCAGGCACATAAAGGGGTTCTCTCCTCAAAGCCATAAATTTCCTTGTTAAGGCCCCGAAAAACGTTTTCGCGGCTTCGGAAATTGGTTACAAATTTTCGAAAAAGATTTGCAGCTGTTTTCGTTCGCCGCTTTGTCTGTTGACATTTTTGTGGGATTAACGCTGGATTTACTAATGAACACAAATAGAAATTACTGGAATGCTTTCCGTAGCTAGTAAATCTTTCCGAACTAATTGACAATCAAAAGCAGATGTACTAATGGCTTTTTAAAACGCAACATTTGTCAGTTTTGAATATTTTATCAGGAATTTAGATGTTGAAGTAAATAATGGCTATCAAAGTTGAAGTTTGTACTTAAATTAAGGAAATGAAGAGAGCGTTGTAGAACTTATATACCAGGGTATTCGCATGAAAATGTTTTAATTAGATCATTATACGAATAATCTTCTTTGACAATTTTTTATACTAATGCCTCAATTTTCAGTCGGCTATCATTTGTTATATTTCATTCCTGTAAATAAAAATCTATTTACATCCTTAACAAGTCGCCGACGGCGGCAAAATGCCAAAATCAAAGATCAATCACAATCCAACAATCCAAAAAATAAACCCCAAAGAGCTCGAAAGAAAGATAAATTCCGCATAAATTCCAGGAAATCCACAAAACGCTTTAATGTACATACAATTCCGAATCCCTCGGAAATTACACACCCCAGCTGACTCTCGAAATCCACAAAATCCCAGCATCGACAACTTGCTCAACGCCCAGCGCTCAACAGGCGCGAGAAGCGACGACTTCCTCCATAGTCATCCATCAAATGCGATTTTCCCACTTGGAGCGGGGGACGCGGCGGCCCCAGGAGCGGCAATTATTTCGTCTATTTTATTTTTAAACGAAATTAACGTGTTGCTTGTGGTTGCTAATGTGTTTTTATTACGTGAAAAGCAAGGAAAACACACGCACACCGATGCTCCCAAGATCATTTTATAACCCCAGCCGTACGGAACGGATCGGAACCGATCCGTACCCTTCTCCATTTCGCCGCTCGGTCGCAGAGTAGTAGGCGCTGATTGATAGAACAAAGTGAAAATCAAATAAAAAACAAAACATAAAATCTGGACACGCAGCCCATTCCCCAGAGCGAACCGCATTGCGGCGTAAGATCAAAGACCGCCCCTCGATCTGTAATGACAGCTTTGATCATTGTTTTGCCTTTGATTTTTTCCGGTTACGTTTCTCTCGCACTTGCGCCGTGCTCTTTTTCGGCCGCCGAGTGCTCCACGTCCACCATGCGATCATCAGTCTTGTTGGCCCGCGATCTCTCGATCATATCGAAAGTACTTGGAATTGTGGGAACCGCTCGGAAGGGGGCTGTTTACGATCGATTTCGCACCTACTTGAGAGATTTCGCCGAGGCGAAATATTTTACAACTGCCAAAATACTCTGGGCAGGGGGAACCGAGGGATCGAGGGCTGCTGGTATGTCTGGATCTATACTCTAGACCAGAGCTGACCGCACAGAACAGCCGTTGGAACTCATTTATTTGGATGAGGGCTGATTGCCGATATATCGATGTTTTATCGAATATTTTCGATATATGTGCGATTAGTCTACATTCAGCTTGATATATCGAGCAAACATAGTTTTGAAAAGAAACAAATCATGTTTATATTTTTTGAAGTCTTCGATAATATCCATATTTTTAAGTTAAGTGTAAAACTTCAACTTTCGAAATTATATATATTTCTGCATTAGGAAAATATATCGGTATATTGGTATTATATCGAAACTATACAAACTATATTTCTTAAACATTTGAGATATAGGTACAATTAATTAATATTATGCTTTATTTATCGTTCCAATATAAACGGGAAAATTAAATATTTATTTATATTTTATTTTTTAAAAATCGACAAATCGGGAAAATGAAATCCTATTTTCATATATATATTTTAAGTTTAATCGCGATATTGTTCTATATATTTCATTTTTGTATATGTCGAACTTTAATTTTCAATATGTTAATGGATTTTTTTTGGTGTACAATTTATAAAATGAAAACAAGAAATGTATAAGAAAAGTTTATAATTTTGACTAAACCAAATAAATACAATACAATGCTTATTCATTTTTTTATAAAAAATAAGAAGTTTTCAAAATTAAAAATATTCAATAAAATATTTTTAAAGTAATTCCCAATAAGATATTGTCCGGTAATTACATCATATTATTGAAATGGTAATTTACTCTACATTGTATCTTTATTTACTAAACTATTCGTTAATAAACTAAATTAAGCCTTAGTTATTCTTATTAATAAATAGGGTAAACGATGTCTTGTAACCTGTAAATGTCTACCAATTTTATGATGTGGGAAAAGACCAAAAGAAAAGCTGGGGAAATATCGAGAAAAATACAAGTGCCACCGGAAGCAGCGGGTGTTTGGTGGGAAATCAGCTAAATATATGGCCAACTATTATGTTATTGCGTGAACGTGCACTGATTTTACCAGTCGGGCTTTTGTTCACGTGCAATATTTTGTTGGGCGCCAAACACACGGGGTTTCCACCCCAGCGCTCCTGCTCCCACCGTTCATCCTTCGCCCTTCGTCCTGCCGCCCACCAGTGGCCCGGGGAGAGGGCGCCTTATCGGAGCGTATAACATATATCATTGACACTTTGACATTGCCAGCTTCGCGGGGAAGGAGCTGTGTGGCGGGTGGCGTGCTGGCAAGGTCCAGGGCCATGACCAACAGGATTTTAGTACTTTTCAAAATGGCACTTAATCATGGCAGCCGCCTGGCGCAGGAAAATGCGGAAACTGGCAACACACACACACACACACACCGACACTCACCACGACAGCAACAACAAGGACACAGGGCCACCAAGACGTAATCGCATGTGTTCACGCTTGAAAGGATAACGACGACATGGCTGGGAATCGCTATTGGAACTCCCGCTGATTTCCCGCCCCGTCCGCCGCCCGACCAGAGCGAAACAAGATTAATGACTTGGCAAAAGGAACTCTCGGTGCGAAAGTGTGTGCGAGAGTTGGCTGCTCCTTCCTGGCATCCGATAAATTGTTTGCTACTTGGACTGTCATTAGTCGAAAAGTTTGTTTGTTATTGTGTTAAGTGTTATTTGTGCGCTCACGTCCAAGTGTCAGGCTCTTTGGCATTTCTTTCACTCGTTCCCAGCCTCTCCATCGTTTATCACTTTCGTTCTCCTTCCAAAGAGGGATAATATTCGCCTGTCACAGATGACTCGTACCTTCCATCCCGCTAAGCCAGTGATGACCGCAGAAAAATGAGTAGAAAAAATTACCAAAGTCGAGGAGAAATAAAGAGCGATGGAGCTCCCTTAATGATCGCGGAGTGACTCTTTATAAAATTTAGAGATTTATTGTTATCCTTGCTGCAGGGCCTAAATAAAGAACTTAGAAAATTAAGCCAAGATGTACAGTATTGCTTCTTATAATAACTTATTTTTGTACTACATCCTATCAACTATTTAATTTAACCAAAAGATTTAGCACGAAACCACGAAAAGTGCAATAAATTCATTAGCGAAAAACAGCTCAAGTTGCGAGGGGGGATCGAGCATAAACAGGAAGCAGTACAACAATTTACAACCTAAATCAAATGCAGTTGAATGACCAGCACAGACGCCATAAATCACTTGGCCACTGTGCTCCAGTTGAGACCCTTGCCAGACGCTGGGTCGCGTTGCCAGCCAATATTTTAGAGAGGAAACCCACCCAAATGGCCGGGAAAACAACGGGGCAGGACGAAACCCAAAACGAAACGGAACCGGCAAGGGAAAAAGATTTCGGGAAAGGGCCAAATGCAATATGTTATCAAATAAAAATGTTACAAGCGACGACAGAGGATTGGCGGCAAGGCGAACCGAACAACGTACCCCGAAAGGAAAGAAATGTGTTGCACAAATTTATTAGAAACCTTAACTAACGAGCAATATCCTCAGTGGATGGCGGCTGTCGGCTGTCGGCTGTAAGGGTGGGCCCCGGGACGGAGTGAAGTCCCAGTGATGTGTCAAATGTTAAGACATTACAAAGCACTAAAAGGCACAAGGACAAGCCCCAGCAGAGCGGCGGGAGGTGGCCGCTGAGCAACAGGAAAACAAATCGAACGTGTGCCCAATGCCATCAATCTTTTGTTTTTATTGCCAGACCAAGGTCCCTGTCGAGCGCTTCTCGGGAATCCGCAATCCAGAATCCAGGATTCACCGGGACCGGGGTGCCGGGACATGTGTGCGACAGTCGGGACGGGACTTGTGCCCGTCCGACATTAACTCGACAGGATAACAAATCTGTTAAATGTGACAAACGAGCCAAATGCGCCGGTGTGTGTGTGTGTCCGTGTGAGCCATCTGAGAAGAAAGGCAAAAGGCCAGCCGGAGTCAAGTTATGTGGGCGGAAAGACAGCCCTACTCCGTCCACCTCCATGTCCTGTGGTGCCTCCATTGACCTCTTCCCGCTGCGCATCCCTGATCCTATCCCATTCGATCTGCTCTGCTCAGCGCTGTCACTGCCTAACGATGATTTCATGGTGGTCAAAGTGCAATAAATTTTTATTGTCACCTATTATTGAGCGACTTATAGAAGTCCAGTACAATACAACCGAAATGGCTGGAAATTTATGACCGCACCTATTGGCCTGCTGCAATTTCTTTCCTTTCGGCCTGCTCATTGTCCATGCATGTCTAACAGGTCCTGTCCAAGGTCCTGCCCAGGACCTGACAAAGACATCCCGCTGCGTTTGCGTTTCGAACTCTTGGCAGTTTTATTAACATGTTTACGATCTTTAGCGACCCTGACACAGATTTTATGAAGACCCTTCGAGTCTGATAATGAGAGAAAGATTATTGTTTTACCATGGGGAAGGATTTCTGATACAGAGAAAAAATGCCAAGGATAGAACTTCCTGCTTTTATGGCTCTGAAGATAAAAGGTAACTTAATATGAATAATTTATGCATATTCTCACAGACGGCTTTGACCGATCAAGCGCATCTGATTGCCTTTCCAGACTGCAACTCATCCAACCCACAATTATAAATTATTAACCCAAAAACGTACGCTTTATTTATGTTATAATTTCCACAACTACAATCCCATAATCCTCTCGAAACCCCAAAACGCTGCTTATGCAGACTAATTTATTTTAACATTTTTCACACTAAATGCCATAATTTATGATAGCGGCGGCATTTCCATTTTCATGCCCCTTCAACCTCCTTCCCATCGTTGCACATTTTAATTCTTTTCGCTTTGACTGGCTGATGGCTCATAAACAATATTAAATCTCCTCGCAGCCTGCTTTTCGAGGCATCCCCTTACCCGCCTCCGTCCCGCCATTGAACAGTGAAGCATGCGATAAAAGAAATATCCCGCGACGGCCTAAGTCCCATAAAAAGTTAGTTTTCGCTTTGTTTCTGGTGCCGCCTCCTCATTTTCCCAATGTTCCATGACCTGGCGCTATTTCTGTGTTCTCGAGTCGGCGGTGAGTCGGTCGGGGCAGGGAAAACTCTTTGGAAAATACTATTTACAGCTGAAACTTAACTCAGCTCGGTGCTTGGTGCCACATCCAATGACAGCAAATAAACACGACACACAGAACATTTCAAATTATGACAGTTTTAATTTTCAACGGAATTTTAGTTTAGCTTAGCATATTTATTTTGATGTACTGTTCTGGGGTGACACACTTCACTTTAGTTTTCTTTAACATATATTTAATGAATGCATTCCATTTTAATTGCCATAACAAAGAATGTATTGTATATAATGTTGCAGAATACACAAATAATTTTTATTTTCATTAGTTATTATAAAACAGTAAGTATTTTCGAGATACAGAGTATGGATAAGGAGAAAAGTCCTCTATTATTTATCATGAAAATATTTTAATATCCCAGACCTTAAGGTACATAAGGTATATTTTATAACGTCAAAAAATGTTATCATATGTATTTGTCTCTTCTTTATCGAAATATTGATTTATTTCTGTATTAAATTCAAGAAATACATTATCATAAACTTTAGCGATAAGTATCGAGATTCATGAACTATCATCCCAAACTATTTTATATAAATATTATGTATATGTATTTTTATGTATATACAATATTTTATACATACATTAAACACAAATATAAATATTTCCAAATAAAGATTTTACAAAGGTATCGTTATATTTTTCATTTATTCCCAAAGACTGATTTATCAGTAGCAAAGATTCTAACTTGAAATATATAAAGATTTTGTTCAGAGATAATTATGATGTTAAGCACGTAAAATATTTGGTAGTTGTTTAGGATTATATATGATAGGTTACAGTGGTAAGTCTCTGATCTAGAGACTAAGATTGTTTTTATATATAAAATATAAAAGATTATCGTACAAGCTTTATCACGCTTCCCTTTGACGTCCATTTCGATGATAACCCTAATAGCCTAGGGTGATGTATTTCTCCTGGCTCATTGCCTTAATATCTTTAACTACTTTCCGTGTGATTTATGTGACATGTTTAATGGGCGTTCGCTTTGAATATGGTTCAATTTTATGGAACACGCTCATTAAACGTTGAAATTGTTGGTGGCGGCTGGAAAATGTAGGATATGCTGTAGAAAAACTGCATCAACAGTGAATGTCTACAATGTGAAATCCGTATCGAAAACTGGAACACACAATATGGAAATTGACTTCTATTGTCATTTTTATTGCCTTTACTAATGGTTTTTGGCTTGTCATGGTGAATTATGGTCAGGCAAACACACAGTCACACACAGGCCCGGGTAGGTGCCAGGGCCACGCTTTCAATGCGAGGGCGGCGGTCAAGGATAACTGCAGGATGTGGACAAGTGACAAGCGATGAGGGTGCAAGGACAAGGGATCGGGGAGAAGGACCACAGGACACACACTCCCTCCCTGGCTCTGCCCCGCTGTCAGCAGGCAGCAGGCGGCTGGCAGCAGAAGTCAAACGAATTTATAATTTATTGCCCACACATTTGCTTGCAGTTGAGCGTAAAGGAGGACGGTGCACGTAGCCGGCATCTCTAGGATTTGCCCTGGACACCCAATCCATTATTGTTCTCATATGGCTTCCAGTTTGTCAGCAGCCACAGCAGCAGCACCGACAGCGACAGATGTATTTTATTTCCAGCCAGGGGGCGGGACCGAGGGCAAGGACGTAGAATGCAAGGACAGTTGAGACGGGTCCTTGTGTCCATGGTAAATGTAAACAATTTATTTTGATCTGTATATATTAAGTGCATCGAAATGTTTTTGATAAGGAAATATGGAACTATTTGGAAAATGTTCTTGCAGAAACTAGCCTAGCCTGGTTGAAAGTCTTAGATAAGCAGTCTTTTATGCAGAATTCAAATATGAAAAATATTCAAGCCTTTTCAAAGTGATAGTTGTATAGTTTCTTTGGTGCTTTATCTTCAATAGTAGACTTCAGGATCACCCACAATCCTTCATTAGTATGAAGAGCATGTACAATTGCTGTCATAAAAACAAAAAATAAAAACATAAAAAGAATTCGTGGACAGGAAATCTGGCGCTACGCGCGCACACCTTTCGGCTTCGGGATGAGACCAAACTTATTTATTATTATAATTTTTCCTTGGCTAGCTCTCCTCGGAATGGCCACATAAACAAATCAAATGTAATAAAACTCGACCCATAAATTATCAAAAGTCTCCGCACACGCCCTCACCCACACGACAAAAAATAATCGTAAGGCACATAAAAATTGTGTCATAATAATAAATTTAGTTAGAAATTTAGCTGAGCCGAGAAACTCGGAAACTCCCTCGCGGCTTCCTGGGAGTGCGCTTGGCGATGGGCATTTTGGATTTTTATGATATATTTTATGGGTTTTTATTGTAATTACGTACAAATTTGTGTGCGTTTATAAATTTTATGAGCTTGCGCCTTTCCACGAAGCCATAAAAATATGAAATTCATACAAAGGAAGCAGATAAGGACAGACACGTACTCCCCGGCGTTAAAAGGGAGTGTCAACCCGCTGACTATGGACTACAGGCTGCAACATTGTGGCCCAACCAGGGAGCTAACTGCCCCATCACGTGCGCGGGGGACATTCGCTTTGGGCTGTTTGTTGAATTAGCTGCAAGTGGAAATTGAAATGGGGAAAGGTGAGAGGGATCGGATCGAGCCATTATCAGAGGCAGCCAAGTGGCTGGCGCCGAGGCCCGTGCACTTATTAAAAATTATGCCGCATACACCGAAGCGAAGCGGCAGACCCTGCCCATAATTACATGAAATTTTCGTGGAAATTCAGAACACTTGGTGCCGCCCCTCCCCCAATCGACACTCTTTGCTGCTACGTGGCATAATTATGGCGAAATGCATTCGGGCCGCAGGAGGCACGCTTCCCTGCCTGATTTAATAAATGGTAATGTGGTTAATGGTTTTTTATGACAATTAGTAGTTGTAATTTCTGGAAATCATAACCGTGTTCGGCGTTCGAGTGCCTGTGCATGACGCAAGCCATCACACACCGTAATGACTTAACTTGCTTCGTGAGTGGCGTCGGCAAAAAGCGTTTGCATCGCGGTGCATTATTGTGGCAATCGCCGTCGATGAATAAAATTACGGGGAACGGTTTGACGTATAAAGAATAACTACCGGAGCAACAATGTTGCAAGATTTTTCGCTCTAATAGAATAACTTAACTCAAGAAGGTACGCCTTTTCGGGAGGAAAAGCGGTGTTAAGGCATGCGCTCGTTAAAAATAATTCCTGAACAGACCACGAGAAATCGGTAAAAAGTAATATAAGATGAAGACACGCCATGGGTAGAGTCGATATAAACATTGATAATGACAGTTTTTGTAATTTAACTATAAAAATCTTCACTCAAATTTAAATATATATTGTCTTTTAGGTTCCAATACTAATTGTTTGTGTAACAATTTTAATGTTAATAGGTGATTAAATTTAATTTGTACTTTTTACCCAATGTAAACTATAATTCTAAGTTTTTAATGATTTATGAGGGTGGTAGAAGCTTTCGTACTATTTGCATATTACGTTAGCTATTGTTGGGTATAATATTCACAAAAAATGTAAAATCTTAAAACTATAAATTGTATTATTTTTATATTTGTTTGAGTAATATCTTAGTACCACAAGGGTGACCATTGCCCTAACTTAAATAGTATTTATTTTCATAAGCTTTCGATTTTATTTTTCGATGAGCACAAGTATGCGCAATGCGACAACATAAAGGCTTCAGTCCATATAGTGATCCTATTAGTTTCTGATTTATTTTTAATAATACAACTAAATTTTAATGACCTTTAAATTTGATACACGGATTTATTGATGTTAAGTAACATCGTCACATTTATTTCACCTCGTTAATGGCTGATTTCGATTAAAAATCAGCTAACGATTGTCTAATTATAAAAACCCATTCACCAATCAAAAGAGTGTTTTTAGAAAAATTTTACTATTGCTTGGACTATTTAAAAATTTGTTGTTTCAATAGAAATGGAGTTGAAATTTATTTTTGAAATTAAGTCAAAATTAGTTTACTTTTTTATAATTCCCATTACTCTTCCCCAAGTTGAAGGGTGGTAAGCATTTTCGTTTGATAACGTAAACTAATGCTAAATGGTATTGTAAGCCTATTGAATTACTCTTAAATATAATTAAAATTTCTTTACTCTATATACAGTAAGTCTTTCAGCGTCGACAGCGCTTAAACCTTAAAGAATAATCGTTGGGAGGCCTGTACTCTGTTTTAAATAAAACCCATTTATCCAACTAACGAGCGTGGAGCTGCCTGGCGATCGAAAAGAGGAGTTAAGAGGGCCCAATCCGGCTCGGGAGTCAGACATCCGAGAAGGTTGTAAGCCCACAGCCTTCCACTTACCTGATCCCGCTCTCCTCCGGACCCTGCCGCTCTCCCCTATGCGATGCATCTGCGAGTCGGATAATTACGAAATCCGCTTAACCTCAAACGTTGTGTAATTCAGCGTACTGTCCGCATAACTGTAGCGAGTCGGTGGTAATCGTAGGCAAATAGCAGGGGAGCCTAAATGTGTCTGCGCAAAGAAAGCGGCATGTTAAGTACTTAATAAAATATCCGAGCATTGCAGGAACTAAGCCGCCAACAAGGCTGCGCTCGTCGCCTTTTTCCCTAATGCGTTCATTAGCGGAAAAGCTACCTCAAAGTGTATGCGTTGTTGTGGAAAAACGCTAACCAAGCGGTTCTGCCAAGGCGGCTGTCGGCGAGGAGGGAGGGCCGTCCATGTGCGGCAATGCGATACCTCGCTGCCATCGCCGCCGCCACCGCCGCCGCCGAGTGTGTAAGTCTCCGTGCTGAGCGTGTGCTGAGTGCTTAAATACTTAATGCGGTTGACTGAATTTTAGCGCATACTTATTCACTTACTTAACCCGAAAACAGAATTAAACCCAGCCAGCCAGCCAGGCAGCCACAGCAAAAAACCCAGTCGGTAAGCTGACAACGATACCCACTGTCGCACAGACGTCTGGGGAATAGGGGGAAAGAACAGCGCCGTGGCATTTCCACAGCTCATCCTACTTTTGTCACATGCGCTTTGCTGCCCGGTCGAACTGCTGACCCTGGTCAAGTTCCGTTCCACTCGGTTCCATCGACCGCGCCACGCCTCCAGCTCGGGGACCTGCTTATTTAGTAGTTACCACTTCCTGTCGCCCGGCATCCTTGTCACAGCCGCTTGGGGTTAACCTCAAAGCCCAGGTCCCCGGGCAACGTGTTCACACTCGTGTATTTGTGGCTCTACAGCTGCGGAACACGTCGAAAGGGTATAGGGTATACGGCTTCTCTCTTAAGGGAAAAGGATTCAGCAAAAGGTTACAATTATAAGTGTTGTCAACATATTTTATTTAGATTTACAGGATTATATTAACAACAAGGTCTCGTGATATGAAATTATTAAAGCTTAATCTTAAAGATTCTATTGATATAATAACAATAATAAATTAAACCACACAAAAGTCAACATAAATTAAAATAGCATAACTTGGATATAATATTCAATGATTTTAAACTAGTTCGTCATTACAAATATATCCTCTGAACTGTCAAATCTAACTATTTAATATCTCAAAATAAAATTAAAATTATCTAAGGCTCATATTAAGTTTGAAATAATGTCTAATAATAAATTTTCGTCTTTGAAAATTGAAAATTTAAATAAGCTATAACTTCAACAAAAAACATGAACTATTATAGATTTCTCACTTCATGAAATTACTTTCTTCATACCCTATTCGGCTGAGTTCATTGTATTTATTTTGATTTAAAGAGAATCCCCGATTCGATGACTCTGACTTACTTTATTAGCCACCCGACATCATCATCGTTTGACATTTGAAAAGGTGCAAAAAGGTTTGTTCTTTCTTATTTAATCTTCTGCTGGTCTCGCCCCATTCAAAGGGCACCAATCAAATACATGGGTCTGCACCCATTCGACTGCAACCGACAATTAGCAACGTGTGGTTTTCGACAGCTGACAGAAATTGTTTCACATGACGACGCGCAGGCCCGTATCCTTCTGAAATTTCAAGACCCCTCCCTAATTGACTTTTAATTGAAGGTTGTAACTATTACCTGGCCTAAGTATCTCCTAGAGAAAGGTGATTAATTGTATGGCTTATGCGAAAGAATTAAGCAAATTACACACTCCGGTCGCCGAGGCTTGGGAATCTTTAATTATTTCCGCAGGGGTCCTCCTATGGCTTCCCGGCTATTGAACACTAGCTCGCCCACGCTTGCCCTAATGTGGCTCAGGCTCGGTCTGTGTGTACTAAATATCCGGATGAAATGTAATTAGCGGCAAAGCCTTCCAAGTACGCCGTAATCTTCGCTGAGGGTACACACATAACTGTGGCCAGTGATCGTATGTCGTAGGGTTTAGAGTAAAGGAAGAATCAACTTTGAGTAAGACTTTTAAAGAAGGTCTTAACCCAAAACTATTTTTCTAAAATTTCATAAATTACCATTAACGATTCAAGTGAAAAGAGGAGACTCATTACATTATTGTTATTGTTAGCCCCAAGCTAATCAAATTGTCTAAGCCAAAAGTAAACTGATTGGAACAAAACGCATTGTCGATAAGCCTAATGGTCGGGGGGAACTTAATCGCCTTCCCCAGAAACTCATTTGGCTAACAATAGCAGGGCACATTCCGAAAGTACAAATATGCAGATCGGCTTAATTATCATCAATTTGAAGCAATTAAAACGTCTGCCAGAACGGTGGAGGAGTCGAGTCTGGAGTCTATAACCCTAAGCCCATCCAGCTTGTAAAACAAGCCGCAGCAACTACGGCGACGACGACGACAGCTGAACAGATAACAACATTGTCGAAGGGAGGAGCAGCCACAGACACAGCCACTGCTACTGCCACTGCCATGGCAACAGCAATAGCAACAGCAACAGGAAGACAACTCAACGACGCTTAATTAATATAAATACAAATGGCTGGAGTTGTCAGGGAGGGATTCGGGAGGCGCCAAGTACGTTGACAATTACTTATAGGATTTTGGTATGCCAGAGTGCGTGTGGCTGGCTCGATGGAAGACGCTCTGGGCGCCAATAAAATGAAAATTTCCATAGTCTCCTTAGTGCACAGCGATTTCCATAAGTAGCTGGCAGGTAAGACCGAGTGAGTAGCTGAGCAGGCTGGGGGTTGGACATGGACCCCACAAAATCCCTTTTAATATTGTCGATGGGTTCCACACCGGCTGCATATACAATTAGTGTGGCAAAGCTCGGGGGCGGGGCGGAACGGGTCGGGGCGAATTAAGGTGCATAATTACAAGACCCAAAACAACCATTTTGTGGCTAAGCATATTAGATTTTATTAACTTCACAACACAACTACACCCGCCCCGCCCCCATTACGCTCTTGAGCTCATCAGTGCGTTCCCTGGGTGGGGTTCCTTTCAGGTTCGTTGCGTTTGTTTGGCTTTACGTGACCATATGCAGGAGAAATATTGCCTGGCTGCTCGGAAGGGAAATTAGTAGTAAATCATTGAAGCAGTAGCATTGATTACCATATCTGTGTGGGATTAAAATGTTATTTAATCAAGGGGAAAAGCCTTATTAATGTATGCAAATTTTATCTGCATAAAACTGTTTTATAGAACAATTTCTTGAGGAAGATCGGAGTGCAGACAAATCTGTTTAAGCTGAAAATCAAAGGAAATAACTCACAAAGCTGGAAAATAATTAAGTTAAGGTTAATTTGTCCAATAATAAATAAAATATAAATTATGTTATTGTGTTTCTTCTAAACTTCTTCTGCTACTTACACATTAGTCATTTATTTTGTTATGCTCTAAAAGTATTTATTTATATTGAGAACGTTGTTTTTATACCTATAAGATATAATGGAAGAATTCATATCCAAAAAGCATTAGCATAGAAACGGCCAGACGTACATGGCTAGATCGTCTCGTTTTTTGTTGCTTAATGGATGGGCTTGATTATGTTTTCTCCATTGAAACATGTTTAAAAATATATTGTATATATTATTTATTTATTAATATTCATGTATGTTAATACCGATTTTCCTTATTAATCCCTTCTACTGAATCAATAGTCGCATTATATTTCCAAAGAGTACCTATATTTATAAAATAAACATATTTCTCAAGTCCTTATAATTTACAGATTTTCTAGTCTCCAAGATATTTCCAGCTAACTGATAAATGGATATTATTTCATAATTTTTTCAAGTGTATTAAACAAGACTGTCATAGTAGTTCCTCGCAGCTCACCTTCACCTTCGTTCGGCATGGCAACCGCCCAATTAAGCTGTCCCATTTTGATGAATAACAGCTAATTGCGAAAAGCGCCCGCGAGAGTCCTGTTATTAAGACCGCCGGCAAAAAGCGGATACCCTGGCCTTCAGCCAGCGCCTTTCACTTTAATCAATTTTAGAGTGCACGCATCCAGTCCGCCATGCGAGGGAGACCCTATCCAACCGTCTGAGCGACCATAAAACCCTAAAAAGGAAGCCATTAAAGGCTGCAAGAGGCTACATAAAAATCTGTTGTGCGGGACAGCGGGAACGTGTGCTAAATCGCTGATGACTATGCGGCGCCAGTGGGGCCATTTCCAGGTATATCCTCGATATATATATTTAAGGGATCGAGACCAAACAGAACGAACCCTCGAGTGCCCAATTTTCACTTCCGTTACCATGGCATATGGACAGAACTGGCACTAATTCTAAGCCAGTGAAAAATCTTGGTGTGCATCGCATCTAGTGCCACCGTCGCCTTTGATGTGGTTCAAGCCCGAGTCCCAGTCCGGTTCGGTTGTCTGCCAATTTGGCACGTAATTTAATATTAATTTGTTAAACTTCATTCAAGGCGCCTCCCCCAGTCGCCATCAAGAGGCAGGGCATTTTTAGTTGAAAAGGAAAGATTCGCCGGCGGAGAAGATTACAGCTCACCGTTCGCTCGTTAGTCGGCTTAAACGTTTTCATTGTTATGCGTCTTGGCAACGCCTCCAACCCGAACTCTGATCCCAGCCAGAGTCTGGCAGCCGGACCCCGTCGCCGCGTTCCTTTTATGTTTGCTCGATTTAATTACGTGGCTCTCGGCCCGAAGTCATCATCATCGCCGGGGCGATCGGCCCGTCCCAGCCCCCTGATTGTTATGTGTTTTGATAGGTTTCAGCGAAATCAGGGCCTAATAGCAACGCGCTGCATGCGAAATGCCGGCCCGGCCCACGTCGTCCTCTCATAATTATTGAGCAGCGTTCGACAAGTGATTATACGGCATTTGTGTCGTGATTTGGCCAAGGGGCTGGCATCGATCCCCCGATTCCCGATCGGCAACGGGGCGTTGGCGTGGCCGATAGATGGAGGATGGAAGTAACTGCTCCGCAGCAAAGGATACGGGAGGATACAGGCGTGTCCCAAGGGCAGCCATGAGGTCCGTCAGGTAGGACAGCGCCAAGTTATGATGTTGCGATCGTGCTTCGTTTAAACACTGACAAGGGGTTTCTGCGAATATTCTTATTATGGATAAGACCTTTTGTTATTTCAGGTTTGAATCTTGCTTAAAAAGGAGGGCTTGGACCAGATTTTATTCTAAATTAATTTATAAATATATTTATTTATAATGGAAAAACATTATACAATAATGATTAACAAGCTTTTGGAACTGAACCTACATTCTTTACGAATCAGGAGTATATCAGGATTGTTAGGGAAAAGTCTTCAAAGTATACAGCATTTGTCCAGCCTGAGATCTCTCACATCTTTCCACAGAAACCTTAGTTTAATCTTAGATTGAAAACCACCCACCACTTAAAATTATTCCCAGATCAGCCTTTATGTTCTCTTGTAGACGCAGATAAAGCTGGCTTAGGATTCAGTTTCAGTGGCCTCACAAGGTTATGCAATTCCTCGTTAATTCCAAGAACAGGACACCCAAAGACTGAACCCAAGACAGCTACTGTTTAGCAGATCCTTCAAGAACTGCGAACTGTGTAAACAAAGCATTGCACAATGGAATTGAAAAACTGCAACAAATTGCATAAGTAAACCAGATCCCCTCTCTTCAGTGGCCAGAAATCATGCCCCGCAAACACCCAGGAATAAAGAAAACCGGAGACAAAAAATCTTTTGGCCCCGAGACAATACAGACAAAGACAAGATGGGCAAGGCCATAAAACGTTTGCGAGGGTAGGAGGGAAACACATTCTGTTTTTCGGGAATCCCTTGCTTTGTCTTTGGGCTAGGAAATAAAATCCATTTATGGTTACGCTTATGGTTCAATTAACACTTTCAATGGCAGGCGGAGACGCGGAGAATAGAGGGAGAAATTGATATTTTTTTTTTGTCCTTGCCAGCTCGCATCTCGATAGACATCTTCTAGGCCCGAAGACGTGAGTGCCCGACTGGGCTCCGGGTGAAAGTAGAGCGCAGCAGGCAGCAGGACAAAGGCCAAATGATGGGACAATGCGTGACAGGGCAACTGGAGACGGGAAACAGAGGATGTCGTAAATTTCAAGTGTAACACCATAATGTCTTTTTCGGATTTCAGGTTCGAGAGTGGCTGCGATAAGGTTCTCCCTTCCATTCCCTTAATTTATGTACGTGTAGGGTAAAAGTTGTAAAAAATGAAACCCGCAAGTAATTGAATAAAACTCAAGACAAAAGGTGAAATTTTAACTACTTATCTCGAGCCCTTTTGGGAAATCGAGGCTGAATGTGTGGGATTGATACCTTTTATTTTACCATCAGCTGTTCGGTCTGGGAACATCTGAAAAGTTCGAGAAAACCGAAACAAAGCGTTTTGACTTTATTGGAGTTTGTTTGGAATTTTCAAGACCAGCTTCTAATATTTAAACAGTGGTGGACGTTTTTGAGAGAGATTTAATTGTTGTTTAGTTTTAGATAATACATAAACAGCACATCTATATCAGTAATCTTAGCTAAATAAAATAATATAGATAGTTTAAAAAAAAATACCTGAATTAACAACTCAACAAAAAATGTTAATCTTCAGAAAAACTGCTCCATCTCCATCTCCGTTGAACGTGATCAAGATCTCTTAAAGATATACAAGATAGAAAAAGTACTACTAGAAAATGCCTTCCTCTAATTTTGAAATTTCGCCGAAAGAACATATTAATACCATTGAGAGAGCTACTTTTCCAAGCAAGTACGTGCGTTGAGTATAAAATTTGGGAACAACGAAAATTGTGCTACACGTCTTAGGAATTCCAAGAAATCTAATTTAAAAAGAGTTATATATTTTTTCTGTGGTTTTATGAATGAATCCCAAGTTCAGTTTACGGGTTCGGGGAAACTGCTATGAAAACTTTTGAATACAAAAAAACATTAACAGAGGTCTTATTCAGAATTTATAACGACCTGTTCTAGTTTCCTCTCGGAAGTGAATTTGATAATAAAATTGTGTATTCCTTTAACTTGGACGTATGTATAATTTATTATATTTGAAGTTAAGCTCAGAGATGTGGTTTAGAATTTGATTAAAATAGGATTACTATATTTTCATTGGACCCTACATACAGCTCTTATGGCTTCCGCTGTGAGTGGTCTCCGGGACCGGACGGAGTTGATGACAAGAAAACACACCCGAGCCAAATAAACAAAGCCTACAGAGAAGAGCTCTCCCTGTTTATAGTGAAAATATGAAAAACCAATACCGAACGCTCACATATGTGACAGCCGCATACGCAACCACAAGTATCTCGAGAAATACTAATAAGCGGATGGATGGGATGATGGATCGAAGGACGGATCCCGGATCCAGCCAAACTAATCGTCCAGCCCACTCAGACCTTGGTCAAAATAAATAATGACAACAAACTCGCACCAAGTGCTCAGAGGCAGGAATAACAACTGCAGACTGCAGCATGTGTTGTGTGCAAACAGAGTACACTCTAAACTCTGGTTCCAGGTTCCAGATCAGGGGATGATTGCAGTTCTTATTTTAGAGCCTTTGTTTTTTTAGGATGACAACTCGGGCTTGAGCCTAGGACGCCCAGTAATGAAAGCAAAACAAAAATTGAAACTCAAAATAAATAGGAGCGGAAACAATAATAAATGCATGCATACGTAGCTCCAGACAGCTCGGCAGTCACGCTAAACGGGTTCCCGAGCAGAGGCAGAGGCTGTCGGCAGACAGCCAATTAAATGCTTATAAAGGTTAGATTTATGCGAGACAGTTGACATGTGTGAGCCGATGATGAAAAGGCTGTCTGTCGGCTGTGCCATTTGCCAACCCTCGGCGAAATCTTCTTATGCCAACAATCTTTATCCCATGACTGCTCATCGGGGCACACATGTCCATACACTCACGTATCTCTAAGTAGGATCAATATAATGCCAAACAAATGCGAAAACAAATCCAGGACTTAGAACGGATAAACAAGTAGCCACAACAATGGGCAACCGTTTTTCGGTTTGGCTTAAATCCAAAACCTGCCAATCATTGCCTTTTGTCAGAACTGTCAACAGTTTTATTTAAATGTTTGACCTTCTTCATGCGAATTTCTTGGCCTTTGTGTCTTGGCACCCCCTCTGATTGCAAGAAGTATTAAAAAGTAGGCAACAAAGACAATGTAAAGAGTAAGATACGCAACGCGTAGGCACTTGAAATGCCATTTAACAACAATATCTGTTATAAAAGCATGGAAAACTCCATATAGAATGAGCAGTAATGTATGCAGGAAAGGAGATCTAGAATGGTTGAGAAAATACGTCACTCTCTTTCTAGCTTCTCAACCAAAGTTTAAGAAAAAATGAAGACAATCGTTACACATCTTATTCCTCATATTTGTTAAGATCATTGTCACGGCATTGATGGAACGAAAACTTGTTTCCATAATGTAATAAAACGAAAATAAACAATTTCCTTGATAATAAAAAGCAATTATATTCAACATATTAAGATACAAAATATAGTGTAAGAACAATGGCAATCAAAGTATTAAAAATATTATATACGTGTGTATTGATTAATGGCTTGATGCAACCTCCATGCTAATTCATTCTCCACTCAGTTACCCTGTTGATTCAATAAAGTTATTCAAAATTTTAACTGCCACCGGATATTGTCATGTCCACAGCTTAGCCAATTAGCACAGTATTAAATAATTTTATAGGTGTCGTAAAAAATCAACTATTAAATCGGATTTTCCTACTTTTTAGACAAAAAACCAAAATGTTTACACACCCATTTGCCGTGTCGCCCACACCCATTATATATGAGCGAACAAAAATTAATAAAACTCACAATTTTGTATGCAAAACATGCAGCAAAATGTTATGGGTCATTAAATGCGGATCTTTTTGAGGTTGCCTGCAGAATTCATATACGAAATAAAACATTCTTCACATGAGAAACGATATTGGCAAATAACTTCAATCGTAAATTGCGTGTAATCGCCGAGGGCAATAAATTTTGGTTTTATCAGATGGCAAATTAAATGTGATTTGAATTTTGCCCTTTCTTCGTTACTTTACATTCATATTTTCACTAAAGAAATCCAACTCAAATCAAAATTCAGGAGGCGCCAGTCCATTGTATAGACAAACATACATATACATATTCCCATAGGTGCTCGGTGGGGCCTTTGTCGGAAGGTTATGTAAATCAGCCGATCGGAGACAAGGCGATCCGCCGAGGAAGACTTATGCAAACACCGATTGACTGACTGACATATTGACACAAGCATGCTGCCGACTGGTGGCTTCCATCCAACTAAAATGAAAGTCAAGAACTGTGTCCATGTCAATACAAGCCATATATCAGTCATGCCTAGAAATCAGCCAACCCGAACCAGCAGTCTCTCAGTCTCTCAGTCCGTCAGTCCGTCAGTCCGTCAGTCACTCACTGTCCCGTCCCCGTTCTGTTTCCGACTCGGGCTCTGATTCAGAATCCGATTCTGGTTTGCAATGTCTGCGCAATGCAGTTCTGACATTTTATTGATTGAAGAGGCAACATTGAGGCAAACACACAAGCACGCACACAGAGAGCCGGAGAAAATGCAAATATTTAACAACTTTTTTCGTTTTCCTTCGGTCCAATGTCTTCTGTGGGTCTGGGTGTGTAAACATCGGACTTTTATTTAAATATAAACTCGCTCGCCCATCGCATTGCATTGAATACATGATTGAATATGACTCCCGAATGACAGATGGATTTTGTCTGTGCCCGATTGTTTCGATTCGTTTGTTGTCTTTGGGTGTCTGTCTGCCGCTGCGTTGCGGCCTGGTCGAATGCCACACACGATTCCAAATCGGATCCCGACTCCGACTCCGACTCCGGCTCCGGCTCCTATTCCGGGGCGCTGCTGCTGCTGTTATTTGTCGTGTACATGGGCATGCATAAGTCATAAGTTTCGGAACAAGCATGATTTTTCCTTTTCGTTTAGGCCTGCTCGCCACCACTGTGTAAATATGCGCATACATTGTTTGGAAATTTCAAAAAGAAGAGTGATTAAATTTATATTTTGAATAAAAAACAACCAATATAATAGAAAATGGAAGTAGGTTTTACGACTACTAGAAATTAGGATATTGTATATTTATCAAAAGGCAGCTGTAATATTCTAAACATCCATAAGATGTTATGTTCTCTTTTTTCCCTTAAATGAGTTTTCTCTTCTTTAATTTTATTTAGAATAATTTTATTAATTTGAAACAACAAAAATAGCTTATACCAGGCATTTAACAGGCATTTAACATTTATATATATATATTATATATATATATATAATAATAAGATGCTTTAATAGATACTTTAATAGATACTTCTTAGTTTGATGTATGCCATTCCAGTTATGCTAAAGGAAATAAGAAATATTTATTGAAGGAAGTGAGATTTTGATGCCTGACTCATCGTTCTATGAGATTTGTATTATCATTTTTTACAATTAGTTATATTTCAGGACAAGTCGAACTTAATGCTACGTAACGACGTATAAGTTTCTCTTACTACTAGTCATCTTAATTTAAAGATCTCAAATCAAGTTACGGATGTTTAAAAATACACTTTTGGCTTTTTTAGTTCACTTAAAGAATCAAATTCCATTTTTTTTATTGTGTGTTGGCAGATAGTCGATTTTATGTTCTCTATAAATAATCGCTGTACACATTAAACTTATTTATCATAAAAAGAGTTGCATTACATATGTATATGGAACAGCTAAAATGTTCTTTTCTTATCTCAACATTTTGCCCTTCGCATTCTGTTTCTACACTATCAGAATAATTGCTCAAACTTGGAAATTCAGTTTAATGTGTAACGTATTTTCAACATTATAGACCACCATTATCAGAATAAAAGATAATAGCATAAGATTCTGTACCAATCATGTAAGGGTTAATCGATTTGCCAGTGCCAAGTTCTCACTACTCGGCATCATTAATGTCGAACGGCATGGCGTGGACTAGGAAATTAAATGACAACTGCAGACTTCTGTGATCAATTGACACTCGGTGACCACGAGTTCGACCTCGACCAGTGCCAGACCGTATTCCCGGAGCAATGACTACCCATTGACCCGACGCTTCCCTCCTGGCCCTATCCCTTTGCAGCGGCCAACTCGCTTATTCTGTCCGAAGTGTCAAATTACCCAGAAAGCCGTAAATTTAGGCCTTCTGGCTGCTGTCATCCGACCAAGAGCCGTTCGCCTGCCTGGCTGGTTGGCACACAAAATTGGTTTCGGTTTCTGCTCGGCTGTTAATCTCTGCTGCAGAGATTAGCGCCCCATTAAGGTGGGCAAAAAGGTGGCACAGGACATTGGGAATTGGTCCCTCATTTTTCAATACCCCTGCCAGCCCATGCCATATATGTTTGTATGTTCCTCCATACGTGTTATCCGATGCGGGCCCGGGAAAATTGATACCTTGTGCAGTAAGCCAAGAGCTAATTAGGTGCACGGTCTGATTGAGAGCAGAGCGGGGAAGTTCCTTGGCAATTCACTATCCATACGAGGGTATCCCAAGAGGGAGCATAGGACGACATGGGGAAACCCAATACGAATAGGAAGCAGTGCTGGTGACCACAGGAAATCTCACACCATCGGACATGATTAAACCTTTGGGATCTTGTTACAATTATTAAATTGTTTTTTGTCAACAAATTTCTCGCTTATGAACACGTCTACCGCTATGGCTTAATAATTTATGATTTAATTCTGGACACACCACAGGCTGAATACACTACAAATATATAATTCATCTCTGGATTTTATTTTACCTTAAATTTTATTAATTTGTCTTGCTAATACCCATATTCCCATTAAATTGCTCCAGAAACCCGTCAAATCAGATGAAAGCTATTCTTTTTAGATCAAACAGTTCTGGAATCCATCAACTTTAAAAAATCAAAGAATAATGTATGAATCGCATATTGATAAAGATATACGTAAATATATAAATTTGTATTTTGATGAAATAAAAAACCGTATTCTTAAATCAACTAAACAAATTAATTGAGATAAAGAAGATAACATGATAATTAATCCATAATATTGAATTGTAATTCCTTGAAATGCAGTCATAATAACGATATAAAAATGATCTGTATTAAGATTATTGAACGTTCATGGTGCGTCACACGGGAAAATATGAAATGCTAATGCATTCGTTCCGAGAGGACTTAGGTCTATTCTTTAAATTCGGTTAGTTTCCATAAGAATGTAGTTTAGTTTTGTCATGGCTGCCTTGGAAAACACACTCAATATGGGGAAATGGAAGCTACTGCTGCTGCTTATTTTCTTGGTGCCACGTTGCAATTCCAAAACATTTGCTGTATACTTAGCCCTAATCTGTTATCAAAAGATTTCTATAGTGAGACTTACCTTGCAGGTGAATAGAACGGGAATAATTTTTAAACAACTGGACCATCTTTTGACGGAACTTACTGAAGAACACATTACTACTTACGGTGAACACCGGGCTTGCTTCAGAAGGTTGGTAAAATTGTGAATGTTAAGACATATGCCCACCGGTTATTAATTTATATATATATTTTCAAGCTTGGACTTTATAGAAGGTTAGTTTGGATATTTTTTATGTAACATATAAAATTAACTGGAATTTTTTCCAACAGAAAACTATGATTCTGTAAGTGCATAAAGGGTATGTGAGAATTAAACGCAACGGTGTTTACTTTCAGGAACATTACGGCATTGTATTACTGCAGAATATCCTAGAGCGGTATAACAATTTAACGCAGTTGTATAATTCTGGTTGTAAAAATCAGACAAATGAAAATTTGTCAAAGAAAGACATCACTTGTGGACCGTTCGGCTGCCACAAAGTTGAAATTCGATTTCTGCCAAAAAACAAAATTCAGAGAAGCGTCGCATTTAATACCTATATCAATAGCTCTAACAATCACATGAACGTCTTTTTGGCAACGGAATCTCCAACAGTAAAGCCCACATTTCCAACAGCACACTCATTAACAACACGACGGCCACCCGCAACACCACGCCCAACAACGATATTACCGTTGAGGGCAGATCTTGATTGTAGCGAACAATCTTCGGATAAGGATCGTAAATGGCTTCCCCTTCCCTTTCATCCATGGGGATATTGCTCTAAAATACACCCAGTTGCAACTCTTCCAACTAAAGGCGGCTAAAGACCTGGACGGAATGAAAGTGATACTTTATTTAGTGCATCGTGGCATCGTGTACTTATAGTAAATTATAATATCCCAAAAACTGATGTGATAAAACACGATTAATTTGTAATCATTAAAAGTCAACATAAAAACAAAGAAGAAAAATTGTAAAGTAAGAAAAAATGCACGGTGTTTCCTGATAATCCACTTGCTCCAAAAGGACTTGAATTCGTTAAATCCGTTTGTTTATAGCAATGTGTCTTGGTTTGGAAAAACATAATCGAAATGGATAAATTGAAGTTTCTGCTGCTGGTAGTTTGCTCGGTGCCACGTTGGCATTGCAATTTATTTGCTGTGGGATCAGCCAAAATGTTGATCAAAGGATTCATCAACTAAAACGTAAATTGCAGATTTTTGTTACTTTTAGTATCAGCATGGCATTTTAATACGCCAGAATGTATGAAAGTTCCAACATAACTCTGAGAACAAAATTTGAATATCACAATATATGAAAATAACAATAACAATATAGCATCATTCTCTTGAAATCGGTAACTCATCTCTGTAGTGTTTCACCAGGTACATCTACAGGAATCCAAGAATGTCGGAAATGGCATAACTTTCATAAATTAAATTACACTAAATTACAGTTTCCCAATTACTAATGTGACATCACTTATATACTGCATCGAAAATATATAAAAATGATCTTTTGCAATGAAATACAACACTCACGGTTGTCACTCCTAAAACGCATGAATGTTAATCCATTCGTTCAAGAGGGAATCGGGTACGTTCGTTTAATCCGTTTCATGTCCATTAGAGTGTAGCTTAGTATTTTCTTGACTCTCTTGAAAAACACACTCGAAATGTGGAATTGGAAGTTCTTGCTGCTGGGTTTTTTCTCAGTTCCACGTCGGCAATGCTCTATATTGTCTGTAAGCTCAACCATCAGACGTTTTAAAGAAGTTTTATTTAGTGAGACATACTTGCAGGTGAATAAAACGGGGTTACTTTTTGATCAACTCGACCATCTTTTGGTGCAAACTACTTATAAACACTTTGCCATGTACGATAGCTACCGGGACTGCTCCAACAGGTTGGTATAATTGTGACTATCAATCCATATATCTCCAGTCAAATGATTTATATTTATATTCAAGCTTGGACTTTCTAGAAGGTAGGTTTGGTTATTATTTTTATGACGCATAGAATTGAATGCATTTTATTTTACAGAACAATACCATTCCGTAAGTCAACAAATTTCGTGAGACTTTTACAAACCGCTTTTTTCTTTCAGGACAAGTATGGCATTGTATTACTGCAGAATATTCTAGAGCGGTATAATTATTTAACGCGATTGTATAATTCTGGTTGTGAAAAACAGAAAGATGAAGGTTGGTCAGAGGAGGATCCCACCTGCGGACCGTTTGGCTGCCACAGAGTTGGCATTAGTTCTCTGCCAGTTCAGCCAAGACAAAAAGGTTCCAACGCAAGGCTGAGAAGCGATATAACTTTTATTACCATTATGAATGGCCAAGACAATCAATTGACAATCTTTACATCAACAACACCACAACCAACAACAGAACCGACGACACAAGACCCCTGTAACTGTCATTATTGTTGCGAACCGCCTGCGGGAAAGGATCGTAAATGGCTTCCCCTTCCCTTTCATCCGTGGGGATATTGGTCTAAAATACAACCAGTAAGCGCTCCTCCACATCAAGGCATCCGAAAACCTCGCTTTAATCATTCTAAATTCGGTTAATCTTTTCGGTGGTATTTCACTCGGTATACCCTTAAAATCTAAAAAAAAAGAATACCGAATTGGCTTTATGTACTAATTGTGAACTAGACTTACCCAATTAATTGCTAACTGCAACGTTCCAAAATATTGAACCTTAGTCATCGCAAGGAAATAACAACGATCTGCAACAAGTTATACAATATTCACGGTGTATCATTCCTAAAACGCTGAAAGGTTAATCCATTCGTTTTAAGGGTTTGGGTCAATTCGTTCAGTTTAGTTAGTATCCAAAAAAATGTAGCTCACTTTTGCCATGGCTGCCTTGGAAACCACTCTCGAAATGGGAAAATGGCAGTTCCTGCTGCTGGTTATTTTATTGGTGCCACGTTGCCATTCCAATACATTTTCAGTAAGTTCAGCTCTGTTCAGGCTCTAATCATATAGTCTACAATTTATTGACGAAATTGTATAATTTTAATTGTAAAAGCAGGAAACAAATTTGTCAGGAAAAAGATCCACCTGCGAACTGTTCGACTGCCTCAAAGTTATAATTGGATTACTTGAAGATCAACCAGTTTTAATTGGTTCCAGCACAAATCGGAGAAGTATCAATTTCAATACAAATCTCGTTGGCTCTAACAATAACATGAATATTGATTTCAATTCGCGTTCTACAACAGCAAGACCGTGAAAACCATGTAACTGTCGTTTTGTTGCCAAACTCCATAGAATAAGGGTCGTAAAATGCTTTCCCTTCCCTTTCATCAATGGAGATATAAGGTAAAACGCACCCACTAGCCGCTCGTCCACATCAAAGCATCCAAAAACCTGCCCAGAATCTTTTTAAATTCGGTAAATCTCCGCGATAGTATTTCACTCGGTACACCCTTAAAAACTGCTATAAAATCGACAATGGCTTCATGTACTAATTGCAAATTACAATTATTCCATTATCTAATTACCTCTTTACTGCACCAATCCAAAATATTGAACGTTAGTCATCGCAAGGAAATAAAAACGATCTGTAACAAGTTATACAACATTCACGGTGAGTTACTCGTAAAGAAATGAAAGGTTAATCCATTCGTTCTTAGAGGGCTTGGGTAAATTTGTTAACTTTTAGTCCATACAAATTTAGCTCACTTTTGCCGTGGCTGCCTTAGAAACCACACTCGAAATGGGAAAATTTATGTTCCTGCTGCTGGTTATTTTTTTGGTGCCACATTGCCATTCGAATACATTTCAAGTAAGTTCATCTCTATTCAGGCTTTATTCATATAATCTATAATTTATTGACGAAATTGTATAATGGTTGTAAAAAGCAGGTTACAAATTTGTCAGGAAAAAGCTCACCCTGCGAACGGTTCGGCTGCCAAAAAGTTGAAATTGGATTACTTGAAAATCAACCAGCTTTAAATGGTTCCAGCACAAAGGAGAGAAGTGTCAATTTCAATACAAATCTCAATGGCTCTAATAATACCTATAATGTTTGGTATAATTCGCAATCTACAACTACCAAACCGTAGGGCGTGGAACCCGATTTTGTTGCCAACCTCCTTTGGATACGGATCGTCAATGGTTTCCCCTTCCCTTCACACATGGGGATTTTGGTTAAAATACACCCAGTAGGAGGCGCTCGTCCACATCAAAGCATCCAAAAATCTGGCCAGAATCTTCCTAAACTCGGTAAATCTTCTCGGTAGTATTTCACTCGGTACACCCATAACAACTCCTAAAAAATCGGAAATGGATTTTTGTATTAATTGTAATTTACATTTACCCAATAACCTAACCTGCTTACTGAACCGATCACCAATATATTGAACGGTGAAATAAAAACGATCTGTAATAAGTAATACCTACTCGCCTACACAAAATAAGTTCACGGTCACTGCCACTCGAGGCCCTGCAGCTATTCTGCTGCCGGCGCCTACCACCATATGAGCGGACGTTGGTCCCGCTGTGATTAGGGACCCGGGAAAGCACCCAACCATCTCAGGACGGTTGGACATTGCCTGCGTTTCGACGGAGGATTCAGTGACCCTAGGGAAACCTCAGGTGTTGGCCATAATTTCCGAGGACGTCATCTTGAAACCTTAAGACCTCCGCTCCTAAGGATAAGAGCAGCGAAGTCTAACCAGCGGAATGGGCCAAGATGCCGATGTTAATCAAGGCATCCAGGCTGTCGAAGGGAGTGAGAAGTAACAACTCCGACGGGACAAGAGCGCCAACCTCTTCCAGCGCTCCAGAGAGGTGCCATAAGAACCCAAGGGTTCTCCAGGCGAACCTGCACCACGCCAAAGGGGCGTCGGCCACCCTGTGCAGGACTTGGCCTTAGTCCAGAAGTCATGGTTGATCTGTGGCAAATTATAGGATCGCAGTGGAGGTGCTCCTTCGCTATAAAATCGAAGGAAAATCAAATGGAATATGTTCACAGCCTCTGACCAACTCATCATCAACTTTGCGTCTGTGAATGACATAGAGAAAGCTGCTGAACAGCTTCATGATGTGCAAATCACTTCTTTCCAAGATATCACAGTTTGAAAGCGTCCCCGGGTGAATAGAACGATAGACTTGCAGGTCAAAGACAGGAGGTTCGCAAGCTCTTTAATAGGGCCAAAGCGAATCGGTACTCCTGAAACACTTATAGGAGTGCTGTCACGGAGTCGAATAAGAATATTAGAAGAGCTAGCGGGTGAATTGGCGCAACTGTGCAGGCACTACCAGAAGCAGCTGGACTGACAAGATCAGGATAAAATCTCTTAGCCCTTATAAAGCTCCAGGGGGACAAACAGATTTTTTCAGCCTTGACACAACTTGGCATTGAGACAACTTGTCGCTCTGCTTAGATGTCTTTTAATCACAGATTCATACCATTGAGCTAAAATATATATATTTTTAGATAGCCAAGCGGCGATCAGCAGCAGCAGTCGCCGACTGCTGGACCAGTCTCCAACAGCTCTCCACCGGGAACAGGGTAACTTTGTGTTGGGTTCCCGGTCATGCCGAAATTCCCGGCAACGAAAAGTGGGCGAGCTGGCAAGAGCCGGCTCAGCGACTCCCTTACGTTGCCCGGAGCCTTTATATGGAACGCTTCCAAAGATATCGTAGAAAGATGGGTTAAAGAAGTGAAATCCAGGTATTGCGATGGTATTAAACCCAAGACCATTGGTAGCCTACCTCACCGGCCACCATGTCTTAAAATATTATCTTTAGAAGATGCGCCGGTTTCCGGACACGGATTGAACACATTCTTTGTGAATGTTCAGCAATTCCTCCTTTTAGGGAGGCACCTGTATAGCGAGCTCTTGACAGCTACGCAGATCAGGAAAGCTTTGACGAGGGATCTGCTAGCCTTTCTTAGGGAGGTTGAGCAACACTTGTCTCAGTAGGGACAAAAGATCATTTGGTCGCAGTGCCTCAATCTCTGGCGGGAGATCTCCCCAGTATTAATTATTATTAAGTTAGACAACATTCACGGTGTGACACTCCTAAAACGTAGAAAGGTTAATCCATTCGTTCTAAGCGGGCTTGGGTCAATACGTTCAATTTAGTTAGTTTCCATAAAAATGTAGCTCACTTTTGCCATGGCTGCCTTGGAAACCACACTCGAAATGGGAAAATGGCAGTTCCTGCTGCTGGTTATTTTATTGGTGCCACGTTGCCATTCCAAAACATTTGCAGTAAGTTCAGCTCTATTCAGGCTCTATTCAGATAATCTATAATTTATTGACGAAATTGAATAAATTTGGTTGTAAAAGTAGGAAACAAATTTGTCAGAGAAAAGCTCAACCTGCGAACCGTTCGGTTGCCACAAAGATGATATTGGATTGCTGCCAGATCAACAAATTTTAAATGGTTCCAGCACAAATGAGAGAAGTATCAATTTCAATACAAATCTCGTTGGCTCTAACAATACCATGAATATTGATTTCAATTCGCGTTCTACAGCAGCAAAACCGTGAAAACCATCTAACTGTTGCTTTGTTTCAAATTGCCTTCCAGTCCCTTTCATCCACGGGGATATTATTTAAAGTACACCCACTAGGCGCTCGTCCACATGAAAGCATCCAAAATTTCACCCAGAACCTTCCAAAATTCGGTAAATTTTCTCAGCAACTTTATCAAAGGTTACACCATAAAAAACTTTTAAAAAATCGACTATGGCTTCATGTACGAATTGTAATTTACATTAATTACCTCATTAATGCACCGATCAAAAATGTTGAGCGTCAGTCATTGCAAGGAAATAAAAACGATCTGTAACAAGTTATACAACATTCACAGTGTGTCACTCCTAACACGCAGAGGGGTTAATCCATTCGTTCGAAGAAGGTTTTTGTAAATTCGTTCAATTCAGTTAGTATCCATAAAAATTTAGCTTAGTTTCGCCATGGCTGCCTTGGATACCACACTGGAAATGGGGAAGTGGAAGTTCCTGCTGCTGGTTATTTTCCATATTTCCATTATTTGTCATTCCCATACATTTGCAGTAAGTTCAGCTCTAATAATAAAATGAATATACTCAAACATACCATTAAGCTTATGGAAACGCGGCTACTTCTTGATCAACTCGACAAACTAACATTGCAAAAAGCCCTAGAGGTCTACAATTTATTGACGAAATTGTATTATTCTGATTGCACTGGCGGACCTTTCGGCTGTCACAAAGTTGAGATTGGATTGCTGCCAGATCAACCAGCTTTAAATGGTTCCAGCACAAATCAGAGAAGCATCAATACCAATATCAATACAAACATCATTGGCTCCAACAAAATCTTTAATATTTCTTGGAATTCGCGTTCTACAAGAACAAAACCGTGAAAACCATATAACTGTCGTTTTTGTTATCAATCTCCTCCGGATAAGGATCATCAATGGGTTCCCCTTCCCTTTCTATCCAAGGGGATATTGGTTAAAACACACCCACTAGGCGCTCCTCTTCATCAAAGCAGCGGAACTTCAAAAATACGGTAAAACTTCTGGGTAGTACTTTACTCTGTACACCTTTAAAACTCCTAAAAAATCGGAAACAGCGTCATGTACAAATTGTAAATTGCAATTAGGCAATTACCATATTTCCTGCATACTGCAACTGTCCAAAATATCGAAAGTTGGTCATCGCTAGAAATTGAAAACGATCTGTGACAAGTTATACAATATTCACGGTGTGTCCCTTCTACAACGCTGAAAGGTTAATCCATTCGTTCTAGGGGTTTGGGTCAATTCAATCAATTCAGTTAGTATCCATAAAAATTGAGCTTAGTTTTGCCATGGCTGCCGTGGAAACCACACTCAATATGCAAAAATTGAAGTTCCTGCTGCTGGTTATTTTCTTGGTGCCACGTTGCCATTCCAAAACATTTGCAGTAAGCTCAGCTCTTTTCAGGCTGTAATCATAAAATATAAATACTAAAACCTACCGTTAAGCTTATGAAAACGCGGCTACTTTTTGATGAACTCGACAAACTTTTGGGGCAAGCTACTGATGAATACGTTGCATTGTACGCTAGCACCCAGGATTGCTTGGGCAGGTTGGTATAATTGTGAATCTTAAAACATAGATCCATCTTTAATTGATTTGTTTTT
Source organism: Drosophila seguyi (assembly GCA_008042675.1). Taxonomy (NCBI): domain Eukaryota; kingdom Metazoa; phylum Arthropoda; class Insecta; order Diptera; family Drosophilidae; genus Drosophila; species Drosophila seguyi. Next base: position 8,120 of record VNJU01006902.1, on the reverse strand, counting down.
ATTCCCTAGCTCAGACGGACTAAAAGGTTAGTTTGGGTACTTTGTATGTGACATACATTATTAACGAGCACTTTTTTACAGAAAGCTACCATGCCGTAAGTGAAGAATAGATTTGTGGGACTTTTAAAGAACGCATTTTACTTTCAGTACCAAATGGGCGTTATAACACTCCAAAATTTGTTGACGCAATTGTTTTATTCTGGTTGTAAAAAGCTGGAAACAAATTTGTCAGGAAAAGGTTCCACCTGCAAACCATTCGGCTGCCACAAAGTTAAAATTGGATTATTGCCTGATCAACCAGTTTTAAATGGTTCCAGCACAAATAAGAGAAGTGTCAACTTCAACACAAATGTCCATGGCGGTGAAAATACCGTGAATATTTCGTATAACTCGCCATCTACAAAACCAAAACAGTAGGTCGTGGAACCCATGTAACTGTCGTTTTTCTTGCCAACCTCCTACGGATATGGATCATCAACGGTTAGCCCTTCCCATTTATCCATTTGGATATTGGTCAAAATACACCCACTAGACGCTCCTCTTTATCAAGGCATCGAAAATCCGTGCCATAATCTTCCTAAATTCGGTAAATATACTCGATTGTATTTATCCGGTACACCCTTAGAAATATCTTAATATAGTTAAATTAAAATTGTCCAAGTACCTGCTTATTGCATTGATCCAAATTATTAAAAGTTACTTATAAAAATGATCTGTGGGTGAGCTATTCTGACATGCTGGATTGCTAACCCATACCTTCTAAGAGGTTTGGGTTAATTCGTTTATTTCGGTTAGTATCCATAAACATTTAGCTTAGTTTTGAAATGACTACATTGAAATACAGACTCGGAATGGGGGAAATGTAAATTCCTGGTACTGCTGGTTAGTTTCTTGGGTCTTGTCATCCCTTAATAGAAAGATTTTAATAGACCTACCGTGCAGGTGAATAAAACGTTGTTACTATGTGATCAACTCGACAATCTTTTGGTGCAAATTACTCAAGAATTCTTTGCCATTTAGCGTACATGCCAGGCGGGATTGTATCAGTAGGCTTGTATAATTGTGACTCACAATCTATATATCCACCGTTAATTAATCTATATTGGCTTTTGTGGTTATTATTAATCCATACACATGACATATGAATTACAGGGATTTAGTTTTACAGAAAAGTGCAGATCCGTAAATCCAAAAGGGGATTATGTGAGTTATGTACTGAACGTTTTTTTTCAGAGCGTGTACGGCATTGTATTACTCCAGAATGTCCTAGAGTGGTATTATTTTAAAATTCAGGCTTAGGATAACAGGAAAATCAAGATATGTCAAAGAAAGATCCCTTTGAAATTCGCTTTTTGATTATATCAAACATTTCGTAATGATTCCATTAGTTCATTCTTCAACGCCCCGATTTAACCATGAGGATATTGGTCAAAAATTGAACCAGCTGGAGCTCCTACACATTATGGCACCCAATTACAGATGTTAAAATACCACTGCAGGGTGTCATACATTTCTGACCTATAAAGTAATCATATTCTTGATTAGAATTCCTCTGTCCGTTCGTTTGCGAGTTTCTCCCCAAGATACTCCGGTCCAAAATATTGAGCGAGGAAATAAAAATGATCTTTAATAAGTAATACAAAATTCACGGTGTGTTGCTCCTCAAACGCTAAAAGGTTAATCCATTCGTTCCAAGACGATTTGTTTTAGTGTATTCAATTTTTTGCTTAGTTGATTCATGGCTACCTTGAAAAACACACTCGAAATGGGGAACTTGATGTTCCTGCTGCTGGTTATTTTCTTAGTGCCACGTTGCTATTGCAATATACTTGCTGTAAGCTCAGCCCTAGTCATCCTTTAATAAGAAGGTTCTCATAATACGGCCTACCTTGCAGGTGAATAAAACGGGATTACTGTTTGACGAAATCGACAATCTCTTGGTGCAAACTACTGAAGAACACGTTGCCATGTACGCTACCAGATGGAATTGCTCGAAAAGGTTGTTATTACTTGACTCTTAATCTATATTTTCAACGTTAATTGATTTATATTTATTCCTAAGCTCACACGCACTACAAGGTTTGTTTAGTTATTTTTTATGTGACATAAAGAATTAATAAGCGTTTTTTTACAGAAAAATACCGATCCGTAAGTAAAAAATGAAATCGGTAGTCTTTTACACAGCGCTTTTTACTTTCAGAACCAGAACGGCATTTTATTACTGCAAATCATCCTAGACCGCTATAATCTATTGACGCAATTGTATAATTCTGGTTGTAAAAAGCAGGAAAATCAAAATATGTCCGGGAAAAGCTCCACCTGCGAACCGTTCGGCTGCCACAAAGTTGAAATTCGTACGATGCCGGATCAATTATGGCCAAATGATTCCAACATAGGACTGAGAACCAATAACGTCAACATCAATAACATTACCATCTTGGTGAATCTGCCAACTACATCAGAGAAACCATCGGAGAAATCAACAGAGAAACCAACAGAGACACCAACAAAGAAACCAAAAAAGAAACCAGTGGTGGCTCATGATGAGGAATCAGATGAGGATTCAGAGGAGGAACCAACGAAACCTTGGTCATTTCTTGGTAAATGGGTTCCGCTTGCCACTTGGCCATATGGTTATTCAAGGTCCAGTAGGAACACCTCCGAATAAAGTCTTCCATAGACCTTAGTCGTATCCCATTAGATTCTTTGGGTAACTATACTTGGTGGTATTTTACTCACCCTGACACCTTTGCACTCACTTATTCTTTAACAATCCAAGAAAATCGGGAATGACATCATGTACTAATTGTAAATTACAATTACTGATATGGCAGGTGCATGTGTCTTTTTAATGAATAAATGAACAGACAAAGGCAAAGATTTCATTCGAGAAGTAAAAATATTTGCGGTTTCCTGCTTACTGCTGCTCGGAGCGCCTGCAATGGCCAAATCTATTCTCACCTTTGTGCTAATCGCCATGCACAACACAAATCCAGTTTGGAAAGAGGCTGAGGGACTCGGTGGCACAGGGCAGCTGTTGTTGGTCCTGCTCTCATGAGAGCCCAGGGGGAATTGTTTGCTTTTGTCGACTTTTTGTGAAATCCTGATGGAAGTAATTGTTTATGCATTAAATAAGCCGATGCAGAGTGGAGCAGAGATGAGCCCGCCAGATACTCGCACTCACTTGGTAGACAACTGACAAAATATGTAACACAATGGCTGAGGGGTAAACAACAAGTGAGAAGGAAGGGCGGGCAGGGAGCAGCTTAGCAAATCTGACAGGCAGTCAAATACAATGGCACTTAGTCCCTGCCAGGGGTGTGTGTGCGCTCGTTCGGCTCGGAACTCCTCACGGGTCCTGAGCATTTTTGATAGATATCTAATGCCGTGATGGACGGACAGACAGCTCTCAAAAGAAACTGCCTGCCCTCCGACAGGGATTAGGCCCGGTCCCAGCTCCCCGATTGTTATCGCACGCAATTTTGTAATTTGATGAAAACAAACGAATTAAGATAGGCATCGCTCGGAATCCGGTAGTTCCAGTCACCGAACAATGCAAGTGACGACTGCGTCTCCGAGCTGTCAAGCCCCCATTCAGCTAATCCCCGCCAATTGGTATCGTGTACTCTCTATGATTCGGTTCACCGGCTTTCGTTTACACCGCTGTGTGAAACCCGACGCAGCCAGAAGGTGAAGGTAACTCGATATGCATCACTGTGCACCCATTGTTCTGCAGATCTGGTAGCCACTGATTAGGCCAGGAGGCATCTGCAGCGTAGAGTTCCAATCCCGGTAGGAGTCCTTTTGACAATTCCCTCAGGTGCCACAGATGGGAGAGCGGACTAATTGAGGTTCGCTTTGTTAGGGACAAGGCGGTAGCAACAATAAATTGCCTATTGATGAAAGAATTCAATTAGATTTATTTAAATGTATGCAAATTAGCTTAGATCATAAGTCCTTATAAGGGAGAGTGGGTTCCAGACTGCAAAATGCAACCCTATTTGATTTCGAAATTGGACACATATTTTTTTCTTTAAATTATTAGTTTCATTGCTTTACTGCTACAACATAAACTCTCCCTACTTGGTAACCAATTAACAGAGGTTTTTATGAAATTAATTAGAAGTATGGTAATTCATCCGAATACCTATTGTACTTATTTATTTTTCTAAACGAACTTTCATACAACAAACTTGAATAACTCCAGAAAAACTGTAAGTTATTAATGAAACTCTAAATAAATCAAACAAAGTTTTTTCATTAAATTCCTTTCACTTCGGACGCTGTACATATGTGTACATTTCAAATTCTTTCCCTCAGAGATCGCTTGATGGAGCTTTCCTACACTCGTTTCTGCCTCACATTCAATCGCACTCAAGCTCTTCCATTACGGCCATCATAATGGAGCATATCATAGATAGATCGATCAAATGTGGAACACTGGTAGCTGGCAGCCGATGTAATCAAACGTGATCTCTCGCTGGCCCCACAGGCATCAAATTAATCTATATGCGTTGCCGCCACCACCTGGAGCACAAAGGAAGAAAAAAAGTCAGTTACTTTAATGAAACACATGTGTCGGCCTTCGCACAAAAGAGTGGGAATAGCCGGGGACCGAAGCATACAATTTATGATTAATCACAAGATCGATGGGAAAATTATGCTCAAGACAAAAGGCCAGGCGAAGTGGGGCCAGAAGCGAGCATTAATCTGCATTTTCTAGACCCCGTCGAGAGATGACAAAGCGTTTACGGCGCATATAATTATTGGTCGCCGCCAAAGATCAGATGAAGACGAAGTCTCAAGTGGCAGGAAATGCTACTTAATTTGCCTTTGTGTCTCCCTCTCGTTCTCTCAAACCGCACCAACGGCCGGCCAAGATAATGTCTTAAGTATCGGCGACCAGAATGTCATTAATGACAAGTGCTTATAATGACTGGTAAGACGTTTTGTGAAAAAGTCTTTCAATCCGACTCGCTGGAAGCATGTATAATTTGCTCGTATCCCGCAGTACAATGGGCCTGGCCAGCTACTGGGCCAATCGAAGTCATGGGAGACAATTACGAGTGGTGTGTGATCATGCGGCCCGCTCCATTACTGGGCTTAATCGAGCGGATTTGGCGGCTCAGTTCAAACTGGCTCCCATAATCAATTACGGTCACTTTTATGTTGATTCGCAACGGCTGGTCTCATTAAAGATTTTCCTGTCTACACACATTCGGAATAAAGCACTGGGATTAGCGACTGGACTGGCAGCTTGATTGATTAATTCAATTGCCTAATCGGTCACATAGGACATAGCTAACTAAATCTATATTCTTAGCGATAACGATTGATTATATTCAGATGGGTGAAGTAACTGTACTTGAGGTGGCAAAAAATATCGAAATATCGATACTGTACTCCGATTAAAATCGAAGGGTAATACTAAGTCAAATCTACGTATCATTGTTTGAAGTATAAATATTAATACAAAAATGTATCTATTATATGCACATTTTTTTATAAATTTGAGAAACAAAATATCAATATATTTCGATATGTGATTGGTCTCGATCTTTTTTTTTATCGATATATGTGCATCCTTGAACTACACATATGTACATATTATATTTTCCCGTGTTCCTCGCTATTTTAATGCAAGACTTGACTTGCATTAATAGTTTTTTTTTTTTTTATAATTCCCATATACACTATAAATTCCCCATAAGTAGGTGCCTTTTGCAGAAAATACTTGGGCAGCTCAGCAAATAGCAGATCACAAATTGCGAGAAGCACAAGGAATACATACCAAGATGCTCAGCCTTAACCATTAATAACTAGTAAGCTCAGCAATGTTGTTGCGTTGCCAACTATTTTTGCTCACAGACGACAACAAACATTTTGTAATTATAACGCAAAAAGGCCGCGACAAACTCATTTGTCCATGGTGAAAAATGCACATTACACAGCGGCGATGGCATCGTCGCAGCCTCCAGAGATTGACGCGGAGAGAGGTGAAGATTGGCCAAATGCCATTTGAGGCAGGGACAGGATGGTGGTAAAATTGCCATGGCAACAAATCAAGCATCATAATGTGTCAAGCAATGCATCAAGTGACCCAACTGGAACGTCAAGGCAAACGCATTACATCGTAATTGACGGGAATTGTCAACACTCTGGCAGGAGCGCGGAATGGCTAGCAAGGAGCAGGTGGAGTCGAGGGCGAAGTCTCCTCAAGCTGTCCAGCAGAGAGAAAAAATGTTAGCAAAAATTAACTAAAATAATACCAATCTGACACCATTGACCACGAATTGGAATGTGGGAAAATTCTACCAGTTAAATTAAAATATTTAAAGAAAGAACAGCAAAACATGCCTTTATTCGAGACATTTATCTTTGAAGTCTTAAAAATATCTATTATTTGATCTATTTATTTGTTTCTGTAAAAATTCTGTTTATATATACATTTCGTACCTATGGGTATAAAATTATTTCAAATAAGGTATTGTAAGCTTGTTCGCAAGTATTCATTTTTTTCTTATTACTACTTGCTTAAAAAGAAAGTTAATTTCTTTCTGTGCTGACCACTCACTTTATTTACCGCAATTACCGATTACAGCTTACTTTATGGCCAGAGACCAGTTTGCCCACAATTGCCTTCGCTTTAGATTGTGTTAACGCATTTTTTGCGTCCATATGGGCCTGGTAATATTTTATTGCCAACATCGAATAAGAAAGAAATGTTCAGAGCCTTGAAAATCAGAATAATTAAAGGTATTCTTAGAAGTATTTGTAAAGAAAAATTATTTTATACACTTTATATAAAAGTAAACCTACTTTTCATGTAAACAAATATTATTTAAGGCTTCTCAGACTTATTTAAAATTTATTCACACTTTTCTTCCCTTTAATGAACGTAACGTATTGCAACGATATTAATAATAAAATATAAACAATCATTAATTTAATGCTTATTTTTAGCTTCCTTCATCAAAATGCCTTTTCCAACCGCAGAATACCTGGTCTGATGCGGTCTTGCTGCAGTTTGCGTTTCCCTCGACAGTGACAGTTGATGGGGTCCTGTCCAATGAATATATGTCAACAAGCCTTCAACATTGTCGTTTTCAATTTTCGGCAGGATGTCAGGATGATCGTATTCCTCAAGCTCGTTACGGCATGCGATGCGTGGAAACAATTTCGTATGCGTCCGTATAATGAGTAGCAACGAGTTGAAGTCAATGCCGGAGTTGTCCCTTTGCTGTTCAACTGCGGTTGTTGATCTGCTCCTGCTGCTCCCGCTCCTGCTTCTGCTCCTGCTGTTGATTATCCCTTGACAGGGCATCAAATGCGAAATCGACCGCCCAATTTACATACAATGCACATCAATCGAATGGCAACGGCAGCTACATCAAGTACTGGCCCTGCCACTGCCACTGTGGCATCAGGAGGCACAGTCACTGTCACTGCCATTTACCCTGCCAGCGGCACTGGTCACCTTTGTGGCATCATCGGTTTTTCCCTTACTTGCCGCATTTTTTGCCTCAGCCCCGGCCTTTTGGGCCGGCAATCAGGCGTACTTGTTGTACGACTCCAGCTCCGGCTACCAACAACTTTAGCGGCCATGACACAAAGATTGACAGCATGTCGTCGCTGTTTGGAAGCCTGATTGACATGAGTAATCAAGCAGCCGAAATGTGCCCACAAAATGCAGCCAGCAGTGACACTGACAACGAAGCCGGCGAACCAAACAGCGATGGTTGCGTTGCCTTTCGTTTGCCCCTTTAACTGACAACCTGCAGCAGCAGCAGTAACATGCAACAGAAACAGCAACAGCAACAACAGCAGCAGCAACATTGCCTGTCAGCCGCATGGACATACCAATGCCAAAAGGGCAATTTCGTTGATGAAACGGGGGATGTCATCGAGCTCAAAGGATGCCCGACTTATAAATGCATAAACCCGGCTACCATAATCAGAATCAATTAAGTTTTGCTTTTGATACCTAAAAAGCGCATCAAAAAGTCCTGGGTCTAGGTGGAAATTTAAAAAATTGTCGGAAGGCTTAAACTTATTAATTATTTTGAATTTTTGTGATTAAATCTTAAATTTTGTATGGCCAAACAAAGCAACGTACCCCC
>VNJU01006901.1:0-16622 GCA_008042675.1 Drosophila seguyi | reverse complement strand
CCTTCGTGGGTCTTGTTATTTCCCTATGTCTATGCTTACTCCTACTAATTAAATACTAACTTACTACTAACTTATTAATATACCCTAAATCCCAACTTAAACTAATTATTTACATATATACACTAATTACTATATATACCTACATTGTGAAACCCGGATCGGGTCCTCACAATTTTAATTTTTTTTTTTTTGTTTTACATTACTAAATTTACTTCATTTTCTTTTCAATAGTTTTTGTAAAATTTTCTTTCCATGTACGGCACGAATTTTACTCTAGCGAGATTTAGTTAAATTTTATATTCATTCATTTTGTTGTCTTTTAACTAGGATTATTCGGTTTGGTCTAATTCGATTTTAATTAAATATTAATGAACTAATCCTGTTTTATTTAATTCTTAAGAGTTTAGTTGGCGAATATGGCGTTGCGAGGCGACTTTAATTTAATTAAAAATGATCTGCATATATAATGCCCAATAATAATACTTGGGGTTATTGTAACTCACAGTGACATAATTTTCCAGCGACGAAAGATCGATCTCCCGAGCGATGGCTGTAAAGGAATGCGACTTAAGATCGCCATGGGTTAATTAAATAACTAGTGTTCGCAACTAAAAGTCAGCTAAGCATGTTTTCAAAATATCCAACTTAAAACCGTAATAATTTGTGGCTGCATAATTATCTATAACATTTTCGCTAAACCGCTAAATCATTTCTTTATAATATTTCGAAAACTTATATATATATATTTTTTTTTTAACTTAATTTAATTTATAAAATTTTCTGTTAGCTTGTATTTCATCTTATTCCATTTCATTTCTAAATTATTTTCTCTTTTAGATAATACTAATATAATTTTTTAAATTTTTTAGTAATTAATCCAAAAAAATTTCTCTCAGCGTAGCTAACGTAAACAAGCGTGGCAGCATGGCACTCGCCGAAGTTTGATGATCTCGTGTCCGTCTAGAAATTAATGCGCGGCTTACACTCAATAATCTTCATCTCTAATATCGAGGAATCACTGTGTGGGGCCGAAAAGCCAACCTTTTCCAATCGGAGGTGCTCACTGAATTCACTCTGACCCCTATGACCAAATGTGCTCGGACACGAATTTAAAGTCTTACATCTACCTATTTGCCACTTCAACTGCCCTGGCCGGGTGCACTGAGAACACTGGGGAACTACATCTGCACTATTTATTCACTTATTCTTCGGCCTAGGAGGTTGCTATAGTTTGAGGTTAAATTCCCACGGTGCTCCGCTAGGCGAAAAGTTGCCGCCGGACGGCGGGTGCTGCTAGACGGACGACGCTTAGCACTGCTTAAATAGCCGCCGAGCTTAGCTGCGCCTTCCTAGTCGATGTTGCTGCTTCGGAGTCTGCTTCCCTTCGCTGCCTGCGAGGGGGTGCTCCGCCGAACACAAAGGGTGCTCCTCCGGACGGAAAGGGTGCTCCGCCGGACGGACAAAATTTGGGCAACCGCTGCGCGGTTGGGTCGGCTGCCGCCGCTGGCTTGATAGTTCCTCTGCTGCTGGTCGTTGAAGAGGTGCTCCGCCGTCTTGTCCGCCGTGTTCGAAGAGGTGCTCCTCTGGACACTCCCTATAAAAAAGGGCCGCGAAACACCGATACTGTCAGAATTATGACAGAAAATATTGGCACTATATGGCTTACCTTGCCTTTCCCCAAGTTTCCAAAACAAAAATTAAGAAAAATTTTCCCTCGTGGGAAGAGGCACTATGGCGGTAAATTTTGGTTAGGTTTGACTATAATTAACCCGCACTCGGTTTAAACGCGTGTGGTCACTTCAGAGTTTTTCCAAGAAAAGAACGAGACCGGAGTTTGAATTCAGGTCAGTGAAGTTGGCCGTGGTACCAAAGCTAAGCTTTCAGGTTGCGACTCTGTTACAGCTGCTCACTATCGGTTGCTCCGATGCAGCTGCAGCTGGAGTGTAATAAATGGCAACGCACTGTTTACATATTAATTAAAGTGCATACTTTCAGGCCAAAATACTTATATGGGTTACAACGCTTCAGGCCCGTTACAAACTACTAAGTGGTCCCTATCGAAAGTCGATTAGAAACCATCTGGATAGCGGAAAGATGGTTCCAATAAATAGGAAGTTCCGAAATAAGAGGAATGTAGCAACAGGTAATAAAAATGGAGCTACCATTGACTGAAAGCTTCACACAAAAGAATTCAACATCGTTGCTATCCTCGACAGTTATTAATTTAGACGCGAGGGTGGAGTCAACCGCTTTGAGGACACCACCCCACATCTGATAGGCCGATCCAGCCTATATATTATGAACACGCCTGGAAAAACTTCGGAGCTCAGAATTTCCGGCTTTACCCAGAACACAATTGCCTGGGACGCAAGCGAGAGACGATCAGAATACAATTTGGGAAGCTTACTAAGTAAGCCTTTTACATTCTGATAGGAGAAAGAGAGGGAATTTCTTAGTTTTTTGGGGCGGGATTAGACTTCATAGAGGCCGCAAAGGTGTGATCGGGCCAAGGTTATACCTATGGGCGGCCTTTTCTTTATTTTCGCTTCGTACACTTTGACAACCACATACTCTGGCCAGAAATTGCTAGAGCATATATTGTTAAATAGCTAATTTGGGACGTTTATTTTAAACGATGAAATATCCTTAGCGTAAAAAAAATCAAAATTTTTCCGCCTTTACTTTCTTGGCTCTAGCTTTGCCTTGGATAAAGGCAATTACCTCTTCCGATGTCTGAGAAGGGGAGAGCCGCGAAACAAAAATCTGTTTCATGGGTGGGACAACTATAAGGACTTTTGGCAATACAGACTGCATGTCTGCATTGCCAATATCGGCCGGTAGTCCGGGGCTGACTCCCTGGGCAGGCAAATTAGCAGGGCTTTAAGGGGTCAATATTTGAGACCCCCCAGGGGACAAAACAGAGATCACCGGGGGTACGGTAACCCCCGCAACACAATCGGATGCCGAATCTTTTTTGCTACTCGATCTCAAAACTCTTGAAATTGGTTCTGAGGTCGAGAGCCGTGTCGCTGGAGGCAGCTGTTGTGAGTCTGCCTCTGGATGTTGGGTTTCGCCTGGATGTTGCAGGCCAGTAGCGTGCAGCTGCAGCGAGAGAGCGGGAGAGCGAGAAAGCGGGTAAGCGGTAAACGGGAGATCGTGGGAGAAAAATGATCGTTTAACTGTCGCGAGGGCGCAAGCTTAACGGATAAGGCACAAAGAGGAATGCAAAAAATGCCAAAGCAAACACAGCACAGCAAAACAACTAAAATGTGAAATTAATAACAGTTAAATACACAAAACAGAATAGCTGCAGGCTTACAAAGTGAACGGCAACTATATTATTAACAAACTCGAAGATTTAAATAAAACATGGTTGTTTATATCTAAAAATTACACAAAGCCATAGCGCAAGAAAAAAACACCTCCGTTCACTTAAAAGAGAGAAAGAACCCTGTTTAGAATGACTCAAAAGGTTATATGCTCTATCCAACTCCTTAGTGTCAAATCTGGTGTCCCACAAGGCAGCCAACTCGGCCCACTGCTATTTACCTTGTTTATTAATGACCTTCCGCTAGTTCTAACCAACTCAAGAGTACTTATGTACGCTGACAATCTTAAATTATGCTTGCAGTATAAGGACAGCTCATGCCTGTCAATCGGATCTTAACATCTTTCAAGCATGACATCTCAACATCTTCAAATACAAACTGATAACATTTTCACGTGTCACTTCCCAGTATGAAACATATATACTTTCGTATTAGAACTTATTTCTGGCATGGTTAACAAGGCCAAAGGAGTGCTGGGATTTACTTCCTTAGTTCGTCCTACTTTGGAGTATGGTTCTTGCGTTTGTAGTCCAGTCAATTTGAAGTTCATATCAACCGCATTGAATCTGTTCAAAAAAACCGTCTGCTTCTCGCCCTACGTGGCTTAGCCTGGGATGCTGACCTTAGATTACCGTCGGACTCAAGTACTTTCCTCGACTAACATCCAGAAATTTTATCCTCTTAGTAATAAATCACTGTAGAAGGATGTTTGAGGTACATGAACTCTTTAGGGTCTTGTGTGCCGATTACGACCGCCTCTTTGATTGTATAGAGAACAATGAGAGCCTCCCTCGTCATAAACCTATATTGCTAGTTGAATTAGCGCGTAATATTGCATTAACCTAAAATTAAACTTTCCTCTCAGGTTAGGTTAGGTCAGGGCGGAGATGACAGGCTCGTAGAGCCAGGCCGTCCACTTGAGCCTAAAGAGGCTCCTTGTGATGCCGCATAGGCTGAGATCCCCGTCTGTAGCAGGTTCTCATGGGCCAAAGACCAATCCTAAGTAAGAGAACACCAACCCGATCCCTGGATGAATCGGGTTATCTGCCTCGGAGATGTCTTGCTTAGTTCCGCAAGATCCGCAAAGAAGAAGTGTCCCATTTTTTTCTGTCTTCGTCTGCTTAGGGCTGGACAGTGGCAAAGGAGGTGGAGAACAGTCTCCTTCTCCTCCTCGTCCCTCCAGCTTCTGCAAAAATCATTGTGGTGCACTGACGCATGTGTGCCAAGCAGCCAGTGACCAGAAAATGCCCTAACGGCAAGGGCGCAGCTTTCCCTGTTTAGTGATAGTAGCTCCTTGGAGCGCTTGGTGGATCGGCTAGGCCAGATCAATCTAGAGTGGCGGCATCCCTACAGCGAAGTCTGCGAGTGGCCATGGGCATGTCAAGTGACCCCCTTCCCAGATAGGGGAGCTCATCCAGGGCTTCTTTGATGGCATAAACTTCTGCCTGAAAGACGCTGCAGTGGTCGGGTAGCCTAAAAGAGACGTTTAGTCCCAGGTGCTCAGAGTAAATACCTCCTCCCACCTGGCCATCTAATTTAGAGCCATCCGTGTAAATGTGAAGGGGGTCCCAGGTTCCATTCCGTTCTGTCCGGAATGTGAAGATACTTGATACTTGGCCTGATTTTTAAGGGGGAGAGGTACCCCGCAGAGCTTAGTGGGAACCATCATGGGGATTTTGTATTTCCTCGTAATAAGGACCAGTTCAGTCTTTGCTGGGTTTACTCCCAGCCGAAACCGAAGGCTGTTACTCATCCTGTCACAAAGGGTTTGCGGGAATTTACCCGTGAACGCTAAAGTCACATCATCCGCGTAAGCCACAACCCGACAGCCGCCCTCCTCTATGCCCTGTAGCAGTTCATTGACCGCCACCTTTCATAGGAGAGAGGAGAGTACTCCACCCTGAGGTGTGCCTCTGTTGACTTGTCTGGAGATGGTTGACCCCCCAGTGTTCTGCTACGCAAGATGAGACCCACTGTGTGTTGATCAATCAGTCAGTGCCGTTGTGATTGAGCCTGGAAGGATATTGTTGAAAGCGCCCTCTATATCCAAGAAGGGGACAAGTGTGAACTCCTTTTCGTGGAGCGATTTTTCAATTATTGAGGTAAGCGAATGGAGTGCTGTCTCTGTTGATGTGCCTCTCCTATACGCATGTTGGCATTCTGATAAGGATGATTGGGAAAAAGTGATTCTTACTACGGGGTCAGGACCTGTCCAAAGCCGTGCTACAAGCATCGGTGAAGGTATTAACGAGGTGCTCCAGCCCCTCTGGACAGTAGTCCGAGTTGGTTGGGGCTGGAGGGGGTTTAAGGATCTTACTCAGCTGGGATCTATATATCGCCCAGTCAGTCCTCCGGGGGTTCCGGAAAGTGACTGGGTTGAACCTATCGAAGCCTAGCGTGAATTGAATGTATTTGTGGTCAGAGAAAGAGTGCTTCTTCAGCACACTCCACGATTTCAGGGTATCCCTGAGGGATTCAGTAAGAAGGGTGATATCTAGTACCTCTCTGCGATTTTTAGTAATAAATGTTGGCTCGTTACCCAAATTTCCCACCAGTAGGTTAGGTGAAAGGATAAAAAAAAAACTCACCCCTGTCATTGGTGTCAATGCTTCCCACTGATGGTGGTGCGCGTTTTCGTCGCACCCAATAATTAGGCCCAGACCCAGTCTTCCGCTGTCCTCGGTCGTGTCTCAGGTAGGCTGAGCAGATCCGGAGGAATCCGGTTGGTCCCTTTAAACATGCGGTTACAAAGTCTTCATTACTGAAATTGGGTAGCAAGAAAAGAGTTAGCTCTTTCCTAGGGAGTATGCAGGTTCGCGATTTACCTGAACTTTCCTCTTACTTTCCTTTAATTTACTTCTCACGCGTCTTTCTAGAACACGATCGAGCCGTACGTCACACGCCCCTCGGTCGATTGGGCGGGAGGTGGGCGTGGGACCCGCGGGAAAAAAAAGATGGTCACGACACGACTCGCAACTGGTCCGGGAATTACTAGATGCGCAACACGCAGCCTGCCCGACATCTAGCTCCAGGAAGAGAACCAAGTCGCCCTGGTGAAAAGGTATTTTTTCGCTCCTTAGCAACAACATCAGAAAATTTTTCAAAATCGCCAAAAGATATGTGAGTGGGCTAAGAAGGTAGAATTCAGTATTAACGCGGACCTCATTCTCCTCAGCAAGACGTACAGGCTGCCGTTATGCGTCGCTCTGAAAAATAACTTAACCAGTCTGTTCCCAAAAACACAAGTAAAATACCTCGGCATTATACTAGACATCGATCTGGCATGGAAGCCCAATGTACTAGAGAGGGTAAAGACGTCACCATAGCGCTATATGCATCCAAGAAGATGCTTAGCGGCATATGGGGACTCTTACCCGCTCCAATGCACAGGACTTACATCTCGGTGGTGCGTCCAACTCTGCTGTATGGAGTCTGGTGGCAAGCCACGGAAAAGAAAACATATTACAAGCTTATGAAGAGAGCTCAGCGGCAGGCACGGCACTGCATAACAGGAAAATAACGCGTATACCAAGCTAATGGATAAAATTTGCACAACATGGGCGTTAAGATCGGCCCCCACAACAGCACTCAAAGCGAAAATCGTAATCGATCCACTAGATATCCACGCGCAACTGACTACAGGAAAGGCCGCTTGCGCATAGCATAAACCGCCCACATGGAGCGGTCAAGCGACGAGGATGAACTTGCAATGAACGGCGTGAGACTGGCGAGTGAAAGAACTGAAAACGTTCCTGTGTCTGTCCACCTAAAACGCTGCGGACTAGAGAGACTGGCCGACACACGAAAAAAAAAAAACAAATGGAGGAGAACTTCCACAACCTGCAAAACTTCAAAAATCATGCCATCAGCCACTACGTGCTGCATCTTCCAAGGAAGGATTAGCAGACTGTAAGTGGGAATTCTAACAGGTCACTTCCTAGCTGCGGCACATGCAGTCAAGCTTGGCATTACCGATAACGCCAAGTGCCGGAAATGCGATGCATCTGAGGCAACGAAACCTTGGTGCATCTCATTTGTAAGTGTCCTGCTCTAATGAGGGCCAGAATAAAATACCTAGGCGCTCCAGTTCTGGCATCGCCAGAAGATGCCTCCAAGAAGAGGCCAGGCGAATTACTTGCCTTCACGAAAAATACCGCGATTCTCAAGGATTTCAAAACTCGAGTAAACATTTTCAAGGTCCACACAGAAGCTCTCGGGTAGCTAAGGGCCATATTAGCCAATGCGTGGCCACGTAAGCGCCTTCCGACTCAACCTAACCTAAGCAAGGAGAAATAAATTGTTGAATTAAATATGCGAGAATAATTAGAAAAAGAAAATAAACTGATAAAAAAATTCGATAATAAGAAAAGGGTAAAGAAAACAATAAATCAAATTAACGTCGTGGAAAACTTTTAAAATTAAACTTAAGAAATAAACTGAAAAAAAATATATGAAAACGACTGGAAAAAAAAAATTTGAAACTTATGAAAAATAAGGAAATATTGTGAAATAAAAATAAACCGACCAAAAGAATAAAATTTTCAGAATGAATGTTTTATTAAGACACAATTTGACCTGGATAACTAAAAATAGTCCAACGATGTTGAGTAGGGATTATTTAATATAATAAATATATTATAATATATATAATCACGATCTTTGTACGGGGCCAGGCAGAACCGAAAGTAGGGTTTGGGCCCGACAGCGAGACTGACTACAAGTTGCATAAAATCCTGTTGGGATTTTTCTCTCTGCTCTCTTCCAAGTGAACGGACGTGTTTTTTTCTTGTGCTCTCGTTTTGTGTTATTTTTGATAAAAACAACCGGTGTTTTATATTAATCTTTTATTTTGTGATTAATAAAGATCCCGATCACTTCGTGCGCATGCAGCTATTCTGTTTTGTGTATTTAAATATTATTAATTTCACATTTTAGTTGTGCTGCAAGTGTGCTCTCTCACTCTGCCGCTTTCGGTGCAGCTGCACTCTTATCTGTCCTTACGCAAAGGTACAGTGGTAAGTCCAAATAATGTCCGCTATAGTCTGAGTCTCTAAAACCTGTAAAAAGGTTATTACCTTTGATGATCTTACAATCGGCTGCTGGCTGTGCGACAACATTATGCAGATTCGGCTTCCGAATGTGCCGCTGGAGGGACCGCGCCCCCGGTGATTTCCGTTTCATCCCCAGGGGGGTCTCAAATATTGACCCCTCAGATCCCCGACATATTAAATTATCTGCCCAGGGTCCTAGGCCCGGATTACCGGCCCATACTGGCACTGCAGACAATCAGTCTGTATCGCCAAAAGACCTTATAGCTGTCCCACCAACGAAAGACATTTTTGTTTCGCGGCTCTCTCTTCTCAGACATCGAAAGATGTAATTGCCTTTATCCAAGGCACAACTGGAGCCGAAACTAACAAAATAAAGGTGGAAAATTTCAAATGTTCTTTCGCGAGGGGCATTTCTTGCAAAATAAATGTCCCAAACGAACTCATTGGCACAATATGTTCGACCAAATTCTGGCCTAAATACTTTGTCGTCAAAGTGTTCGAAGCCATGAAAAAGAAACGGCGGCCTGTGGGAATAAGTCTTCCCAGGCCCGACCAGACCACTGCGCCCTCTACGTCATCCGCTCCAAAAAACTAACAAAATCCCTCTCAATCTCCTATCAAAATGCAAGAGGCTTACGTAGTAAGCTTCCCAAAGTGTCCCAGGTTATTGTTCACAGAAAGCTGGTTAAAGCCGGAGATTCTAGGCTCCCAAGTTTTTCCAGCTGTCTTCACGATGTATCGGCTGGCTCGGCCTATCAGACGTTGTGGAGGTGTCATCAAAACGGTTGACTTCAGTCTCGCGTCTAAATTAATTACTTTCGAGGAGTGCAACGGTGTTGAATTCCTTTGTGTGAAGCTATCAGTCAATGGTAGCTCCATTTTTATTACTGGTTCCTACATTCCTCCATTGTCGGAGCTTCCTATTTATTGGAACCATCTTTCCGGAATTCCGCGAATTAGATCGGTGATGTACTATTGCTTCAAGGGCAAGGCGACAAATTGTTTCTGAGCTTCAAACATTTCTTCATCAACACAATGAAGTAGTTTGATTATTCAAAATAGCTCTCGATCGTATGACATCGGATAACCACAAATTCATCGAAGACTTGAGCAGTTACAGCGTGTTTCAGAGCTTCACCACAGCTATGATGCATTACAATATCCATTATTGTACTGGAAAGGTGATGACGCCTATAATATCAAAATATCAATGATAGATCCACAAACCTGTAAAGTATAATATAAATTCAATATGAATTCATTTTAACACAAGAAGACATTTTAATTTTTTGATAATACATTCATTACAAAAAAAGTTAGTGCGATGAAGTATTATTTGTACAGATTCATGATTCTCCCACAAGAAGACAATTTCATTTCGAGATGTGTCAAACTTTATAATCAATACGCTGTTGACATGTACGCAAAACTAGAAACAGAACGTCTTAATTACCTTCGATTCAATCAAGCAAATTTACGATCGGAAGAATATATACACTTGCGAGATGCAATAGTGAATGATGGTAATGCAAATGCTATCGGACGTATACCAATATTACCATCCACATATGTCGGCAGTCCACGTCACATGCATAAATACACTCAAGATGCAATGTCATACGTCCGCAAATATGGTCGACCAGACTTATCTATAACAATATTGGCTGGAAAAGCGAAAGGAGAAATGGTGCTCATACCGTTGATACCAACAGACATGCCATTTGAATTTAAGCGAGTGCGATTCCCAGTGCGTCTATAATTTGCCATGTCAACAAATAAGGCACAAAGACAAACGCTTCAAGTATGCGGATTGAATTTGGAAGAGCCGTGTTTTTCTCACGGGTAGCTATACGTGGCCTGTTTAAGAGTTGGCATTCCAATCTTTTTATTTGTATACGCTCCAACTGGACAAACGAAAAATATAGTTTATCCAATGTTTTGGATTGAAAACAACAATTTTCAAATAAAGTAAATGACTTTAATATAACAAATTCTACGAATTTTTCATTGAATTTTAAGACTGCATGCGGCAAAGCGCATAGGGCCCGCTAGTAATTAATAAAATAATTTAAAGTGAAAAGAAATTTTATCCATTCTTTTGCTCTGGGAATCTTTGAACTGAACTTAGCAGTTTTAGCAGATTTAGAAATGTGTTGTAGAAATCCATGGATTGACTTTCAGAATTAGTAAAGCGAGGCAGTAGGCAGCGGCAATGCAAAGGTTTCCGCCCTGGCTGCACTTATAGAAGTGTATACCTTCATAGGGACGTGGCCTGCCAGTAATTTGTTGAAAACTTTTGGTAAAAGGTGTGTTTGAACGTTCTCTGATTAAGACGCCGCTTCAGTCGTAGGATTTACCATTCGGATGATCTGTGCAGTAGAAGGTATAACCTCTTATGTGGAATTTATATCTGCCTGTGAGGTGTGTTTCAACTAGCAGAATGTCGTCTGTGCGATTTACATTTAGGAAATCTGTTATTTCCAGTTTATGACGTGTAATGCCATTGGCATGCAAAACAGACATTTAGACATTTATTATTTGGACTGTTGTTTTACATGAAACTGAATCACCATGTTCTGGTTCTGAACAAGAGTTTGCAGAGTTGTTTTCATAAATGACAAGAGTTCAATCATACTTTGTTGCATGGTAAACACCGTATTTTCAAAATTAGTGTGCTGCTGCCCCTGGGACTTGCTGAGCGTTTTCTGAATGTAGCTGGAGTGGATTTTCCATGTCTGTTCTTAGGCTTCGACGTAGAAGATGCCCCTTGTGGTATTTAGCGAACAGAATCATGATCTGGCCATGCCCTGATCCATGCCCTTCGCATTCGCCATTCTCCAGAACAAACTGTTCAATTTGCAGTTTGGTTATTAACACGGTCGAGTGGTTTGATTAAAGATGCGGTTTTGAGACTTCACCGCAAAATAAGTTAGCATTTAGTTCTTCCTGCGGTCTGCTGGCCAATATGTGGGGCTACCAGGAGAATCGTAGTTCAGTTTATTTCTCACATTTATTTTTTTCCAAGAAACCTCTAGGAGCGAAAATATTGCACTCTTTTAAGCAACAAATTAATAATTTACCAAAAAAAAAAAAAATAATATTTAGTTAGGTTTGAATAATGGGTTTTTGGTTTCGTCTGTACTCGCTTTTTCGGGTTTCACTATGGTCCAGATGTCGTTTGGCATAAAGTCGATTTTTCTCTGTTAATATATCAGTTGTAGTGAAGAACAGTTACTATCGATTGACAGCACACTGCAGAAATTTTGGTCACTGAAAGAAATGCTAAATCCAAAGAAAATTCTGTCATCTGAGCACAAGTTATGTCAAGACTAGAGCTCTGCACCAATACAGTCAAAGCAGCATTTTGTACTCTCACTCAAAGTTCAGTTTGACTGAGTGACACAATGAGTAAAACGGATTTGGCAAATGTGGTAAAGGCATGAGTAAAAAATTTACCATATCCGAAAGCCGAAGCAATAGACGAATGAGTTTTGCGACCGAGTACTCGGTTAGTTGTGCACCGAAGTTGGTGACGTCAAAATTAATGCGTGTTTGTTTTTTATTATGTATGTACATATATTATGTTGTACATACGCAATTACTAAAGTACTTATGCTTTCGTCCAAGCTCTGCATTCTTATCAGTAAATTTGCTGGTCTGCTGCATTTGCACTTTAAGCGATGAATGACGAGAATGCCGAAATTTTATCCGAGTACTTGAAACATTTCCTCTTCACTCACTCATTCTATCCGTTTCGTTCCGGTTTCAATTCCACTCATTCCGATTACAAGGAAAACAACACTCACCAATCCGTAATTCACTTATTTGACACCGTTTCGGCACGCCGAATTGAGACTCAGGCTTGTTGTACTTAAAAATCCGAAATTTTGAGTGCATTCGTGCAGACCTCTAGTCAAGGCATTACAGAAAGACTACTCAGGTATTGCCATCAGGTTTGAAGTTAGGCTACCGTTTAAGTCCGATCCAAATGCGTTGGCAACTCATTCGAGGTTGCAAATCGGCTGAGATCATGAAGACCATGTACTTGGAATTCATGGAAGAATATCACGCCTTAGGACCACAAAATCTCCTCCACACCACATTACGTCATTTCCCATCAATGTGCTTTAAGGCCCCAGAGTACTTCAAGAAAGTTGCGCGTCGTTTTCGACGCATCCTGCAAAACATCGTCTAAGGTGGCCTTAAGTGACATCCTGATGCTGGGGCCGACAATTCACAGGTATGCCCTTACTGCCGATGTAAAAAAGATGTATAGCCAAATATTGGTTCATGAAGGGGATGGGAAGTTTCAACTTATAGTGTGGAGGAGAGACCCCTCGGAATCCTTGAGATTATACAAGCTCAACACCGTCACATATGGTACTGGAACAGCCCCATTTCTGGCTATCCGGTGTTTAAAAAGGTTGAGTGAATTTGCCAAATTTTCATTCCCTAGAGCTGCCGACGTAATTGGATCCGATTTTTACGTCGATGACATGTTAACTGGTGCTGCAGGCGTAGAGGAGCTAAAGACATTTAAGTCTGAAGTGTCTCAGGTTCTTCAAACAGCTGGTTTTGAATTGACAAAGTGGTTTTCAAACTCACCTGAGGTCACTGCATCTGAGAGCACAGTTAAGTCGATACCTATCTCGGATTCAGAGTAAACTAAGGCGTTAGGAATATCGTGGTTGCTTAGCAAAGATGCCTTCAAGTTTACGATTGACACTTCTGTCATGGGTCTCCGACCGACAAAATGGAATATTCTGTCAGTAACATCGAAGCTGTTTGACCCCCTCGGCTCATTGTGTTTAAGGGAAAGATCCTCTTCCAGGAACTTTGGCTAAATAAGTTAGATTGGGATGAGTCAATTTCGATGCATTTGGAAACAGCGTGGAATATGTTAAAACGTACTATTTCTCAACTGGCTGAAATATCTATTCCACGGTTCCTGTATACCGACCCGATGTCACCAGTACAGTTACATGTCATTGCCGACGCATCAATGAGAGCTTATGGAGGTTGCGTCTATATATTTGTAGCAAAACTGCCAAAGGTTATTAATTATTGTTGTTGACTTGAAAGTTGAAAGTAGCGCTGCTCAAGACCAAAACGCCAAAAAGGCTTGAGTTATGTGCGCTCACCTTCTTGCAAATCTCTGTCATAGAATCAAATTCTTATTAAAAGTCCCTATACATTTGATTCTGAAATTACTCTTCACTGGTTAGATCTCATCCATCTTAGTCGTCGACATTCGTTTCGAGCAGGATACATGGGTAGCATGACGCCATGTTCCCACAAAGCAAAACCCAGCAGATATTATTTTTATGGGCTCTGACGTCGACGAATTTAAGTAGTCAATCTGGTTTACTGGCCCTTCATTTTTAAAGGGCGAAGAGGCAAACTGGCCCAAATATGCACATTTCGAGGATGAGGATCTTGCGTCAGGAAGCTAGGAAGAGTGCGGTCGGAATGACCGCTATTGTGCAAACTTCCGATTTTCTGGATGTCGTCGAGGGATTCTCGTCAGACCTCAAACTGCTTAAAGTTGTTGCTTATATGTTTCGCTTTATTTATGAAAAGACAAAAGTATAGTTTTAGAAGAAACTCTGATACCGACCTAATATAAGCTTGAAGCTTTTCATAAGATTATCAAAATAGTTCGAAGCACGAGTATCAAAAAGAAATTGAACAAGAAAGGAAGCTAACTTCGGCATGCCGAAGTGTAAATACCCTTACTGACATAAAATAAATGTTGCCATCAAAGAATATTGCTGGCGAGAAATGTTGCGAGCAACAAAGTCAAACAGATATATATATTTATATGGCTGCTATATGGTATAGTGGCCCGATTTTGATAAACTTAAAATCGAAATTCTGAAATATTACCAAATGGTCAGATATAAAATGTTATGCAAATATCTTAAAA
This sequence comes from Drosophila seguyi, assembly GCA_008042675.1. Lineage (NCBI taxonomy): Eukaryota > Metazoa > Arthropoda > Insecta > Diptera > Drosophilidae > Drosophila > Drosophila seguyi. The sequence goes on along the minus strand of VNJU01006901.1, from coordinate 2,316 downwards.
ATTGGCTAAGTTATAATTTTTTTCATTAAAATTTACCGATCGGTCCTATGGCAGCTTTTGATATAGTCGTCCGATCCGGCCCGTTCCGACTTATATAGTAGTTGTATAGAAGACTATCTGCAAAGTTTCATTCAGATAGCTTGCGTAGAACATGGCTAGATCGACTCGGCTGTAGATGCTGATCAAGAATATATAGTTTTCATAGGGTCGAAAATGTCTCCTTCACTGCGTTGAAAACTTCTTACGAAAACTATAATACCCTGCAAGGGTATAAAAATTATTCCAGTTAATGACGATTTATTAAGAATTTCTCCGAGAAATCACGCCACTTAACAAGGCTTTGTTAAAAGAATGTACAATTTGAATGGACAAGCGAATGCAATGAAGCATTCGAATATCTTAAAAGGGAATTAATGAAACCAACACTTTTTCAGTACCCAGATTTCAGCAAAAAATTTTGCATAACCACAAATGCTAGTAAACAGGCATGTGGAGCGGTACTGTCTCAAGACCAAAACGGTCAACAGCTACCAGTGGCATACGCTTCATGAAGCTTTACAAAAGGCGAAAGTAATAAGTCCACAACAGAACAAGAGCTAGCAGCTATTCATTGGTCAATAAATCACTTCAGGCATTTTTTAGTACAAAGTGACCAATGGCCACGTACCTTTTCTCAATGAGAAACCCAAGCTCCAAATTAACAAGAATGAGGCTAGAATTGGAAGAGTTTGAATTTACAGTAGAATACCTCAAGGGAAGCATAATCACGTAGCAGATGCTTTGTCCCGAATAACGATCGGAGAACTTATAGCAATGAATAGACAAATATTAAAAAATACGACAAGATACCTGCGCAGGTGAAAAATTGCATAACCCACAAAAGAATAAAGAATTTATAGAAGTGCCCAAAATCTATCAGGTAGTCAATAAAATTGGTGGCAAAAAATAAGTTGTTCTCAAAATAGACAAACAAAAGTGTTTGTTAAAAAAAGGCAAGAATATTATAACACGTTTCAATATGACTCATTTTTATTCTGATGAAAAAATCGATTTAAAGCAGTTTTTTCAAAGGCTTTGAATTGGAGGGGGCGGAGTCCCGAAGATTAGTGTAGTTTGTTGGGGGTTGTAGGCGGTCGGAGCAGCCTGTAGAAAATTCCCAAGTCCCTTGGTCCAAAAAAGAAGAAGATTGGGTGGCGGCGTCTTGTATTATAACTTCACTGCACTTTATTTCTTCAGTTCTTGATTAATACTAATCTTAAATTAGCGAGCGCTGCATCGCTGCGGGCGGTGGAGAGGCCCTTCGGAGGCGGAAAGAGGGGGGAGAGCGAGAATGACCGATGAGCGGGAGAGCGGACGCAAGCACTAGCCTCCCTTAAACGGCGCGAGCACTAGCACCGCAAGAGCGGCGCGAGTCCAAGCACCGCTAGAGCGAGCCAGCTCGCTCCCACACTGCCGCTCGAACTAAAGCGCCCTTCTGGCGCGAACATTCTCCCCCCCCTTGCGGAAGCAACGACGGGATCCAATTCGTCAGGCCTCTTGGTAGGCCCCGGAGACGATCCACCCGAACACGGTACTCTGAGCCACGGGCAAACCATCCTCAATTTTTAGGAACCCCGTCTGGATCAGTTTCGAAAAGACGTCTGATCCCAGCACGAGGGAGATGGTTGCCGGGCGATGGAATTGCTCATCTGCGAGGCGAATATCGTTATATTTCGCCCTCGCGACGTCGCTCAGAGCCCGAACAGGAGTTCGGATCCGCAAACTCGGGCCCAGCTTCAGGACCACCTCGAGCTGGAAATTCCCTGTTCGGGACCGGATCGTGGTCGAGCAGACCTCGTCATCTCCCATTTGAGTAATGGGCAGCCGAAACGCCGACGCCAGCGACCGGTCGATGCTGCTCACCGGCATGCACGGGTCAATCATTGCCGCCGTCGTAAAGGTCTTGGCCCCAGTGTCGAGCACCACCGCAGCCGTTGGAAGAATGTGGACCGTCTTCTGCCGGTACCACGCGGCCACCGATGAGGACGGTGTGGAGGTCTCCGGTCGTTGGCTCTCGACGGCGGCCCGATTTGGCGACGGCGAGCACAAGGTGGTCATCGGCGTTGGCTGGGAGGATGGTCCCGATGGTGGCGTTGTCCTGGGTGCGCGCGGCTCATGGATGTGGAGTAGCGTGTGGTGTTTCCTTCCACACTTTTTGCAGCCGTCCGCGCTGCGGCAGGTCCCCTCAGAGTGTTGGTGGGCGAGGCAGTTCGAGCAGTACTTATTAATAAGTACTGCTCGAAGGCGCTTTTCAGCGCTCAGCTTTTGGAACCTCTT